>JAKWIY010002920.1:0-55516 GCA_027704805.1 Solanum corneliomulleri | reverse complement strand
TCTCTGAACTTCATGACGAATCTGCAGGACGGGTCGTCATAGCCACGACGGACCGTCACAAGCTACGTAACCCCACACTTTGTCAGACTTCCCCATCTTCTTTCAGCAGCTTCTCTACGCTACCACCTACAGACTGTCACAAGCATCACGGACCATCATCAGCTCCGTAGGTGGTCTCTTCTGGATTTCTTCGCTCAAAATCTCCGCATTCAACTTTGGACAGATTTCTTGCAAAACAAAGAGAAACTCATATAAAAACTAGCACAAAAAGACATCGGACACACTAAACTTAGGGAAAAAGTATTAATTATACCGTGAAACCACGGTATATCAACACCCTCAACTTAAATTCGTTGTTTGTCCTCAAGCGACGCACTATGACTCACTACACAATCTTTGTACAATAGTATCCATGTTTTATCCTTTTCAATCATTTGGCTATCAATACTGATTAATCTCATCAAATCTATGGATGATATCACTATAAGGCTTGAATTTTGTGGGATTAGAACATGACACAGACTCACCATGCACTAACACCTATCCTCTTAAATTTCTCACCGAGGTTCTAACAATTTTGGTATTGCAACAAGTGTCCTCACTTCAAAACAAAATCCTCATTTTTCACATAATGAGTTCAGTTTGAGTATAAGGATTAATTTTCAACACTCGCTCTCAGAACAAAGTCACACTCATTCATACCTATTGCCATAAGCTTGCCCTTATTTTCACTGCCTTAAGTTCGCAATACAACCCTTAGGATCACGATAGGACTTTCTTAGCTTGTAACATAGGCTTAGAGTCAGGTAGGGTATATTTAGGTATACTTTAGTGACTTTTTGCCCTTCTTGACATATCGGCTAAACCTTCCACTTTCTATCACTTTATCTCTCCCAGTTTCTCCTATTCTTTCACCTTGCTATTTTCCCTTCTTTCTTCATTTGTGTAAGTGACTCTTTTCCCTTTTTTTTCTTGTATATTTCTCTTTTTCTATACTTTTCTCTCAACGAGTTGTTGAGTCACTTTACTTTTGTTCTTTCTCTCTTTGTTCTTTCAACCCCACTTTCCAGAGCATTCCTTAAAATAGCAACCCTCAACTCATGGCTTTGCCATGAGTCAAGGTACTTAATACCCAAAGTTGGGTCAGGGCCATAACAAAGGTTGTTTATGCTTTAGCGACCCTCAACTTATGCTTTTGGCATAAGCTGAGGTGCACATGTCCAAGGAGGGACCAGGGCCAACATATTGTTCCCAGAAAAGATCAGTTGTGGTGAAAAAGAAAGGTCTAATTAAGCTCAGATTATTTGGATCAAAGAAGGATAACTTTCATTTGGTTTCTTTTATTTAGGCTAGAAATGGACTATCTTGAATAAGGGCCTATGATCCTTTCCTAATTGTCTGTTACAACTTACTTTTAGCAGGACTAACCAGGCAAGTTCTATCTCACTACCAATAGTGGACTATTCAAATTTCCCCACAGTCACTTGACATCTCATCACTATACCAGATTATTATACACCTAGTTCGAATTGAAGACTTATGGGAAATGCAATAGTGTAATTCCATTTCATGCTTAGAGCCACAAAATTATCCGTTACTATGCCTAGTCATGCAACGTTTTCCAATTTTACCAGGATATCATTTTAGCCATCATGATTAAGAGTTAAACTATGTACAAAAGGGGCTTGTGCAACGGACCCCACGACGGTCCGTCGCGGCTACGACGGTCCATCATCGGGGTCTCGTTCTGAATGACAGTGACAGAAATAAAGGTACCCTAAGCAACCCTGATGAACCCACATCAACCTTTTAGTGTTTTGGACCTACATGTGTCTACACCAACTACCTAGGAAACTAGCAATGCAAAAGCACCTATGTCTAGGGTGGTAAACATGGTAATTTCGAGCATTTGTAACCTAGGTCAGGCAGAATCGTATAAAGTGAACAAAATACTATGAGGAACCTAGATTAATAATAACTAGTAAACACAAATGCAAGATTAATGAGTATATATTAGAGACACATACCTTAGAAATGGAGAAAAACAAATGCACAAGTACGCGGTGGCAAGGTAGACACCCACAACAGCAGTTTTCACTAGTAGATGAACACTTTAGGGCTTGGGAGAATTGTGAGGGGGGGGGCAATGATCGGAGGGAGGGAATGTGGAAGTTGAAAAGAGAGAGTAATGGGAGAAATAATGAAGTAATGGGGTGAAATATGAAGGGGTGGGGAGTTTAAACGGTCTGATTTTGGAAAAGGGTCCAGCCGGGTCGGGTAAGGTGTACCTCATTAATCACGCGACGGTTCCCCGACGACGGTCCGTCACAGTTGTGACGACCTGTCGTTAGTTCCATCGTGTGTGCCCTAATTTCATAATGACAGAAAAACGTACCTGGTACGACAGATGCATACGACGGTCAGTCGCAGGCGCAACGGTCCGTCGATGTGTCCGTCAGTGCCTGCTGCAGAGTAATTTTTTGCAGAATTTCCTGGTGATGTGCCTGCAAATTTATAACCCATTAGTAGAAAAATGCTACCATTACTAAAAAGACGATATGTTTTGGGTTGCCTCCCAACAAGCGCCTGATTGAATGTCGCGGCACGACTGGGGACACTTGATTACTCAGACTTGATAAAGATGGTATGCCTCTATCGCTTCATTACCCGATGCTTTATGCCCAAAATAGAGTTTTATTCTATCTCTATTCCTCTTAAACCGCACTCCCTCCATGGCTTTTAACTCAACTTCCCCATGAGGGAATACTAGGGTAATCAAGTAAGGGCCAGTCCATTTGGACTTGAGGTTGCCCGGAAGGCAAGGCACACCAGAACTGTCTACACGCACTAAATCCACAACCATAAACTCTTGTTTTGCATTTTTCTGTTTAGTCTCCTTCTTCATCTTTTCTTTGTGGGATATGGCAGATACAGATTGGAGCTCACCACTCTACCTCATGGTCCTACAAATGTTGAAGGTCGCTTCTTCATTATTCAATCAAAATGTCATTTGTCCCTTCTCCATATCAACTAAGGCTCAAACTGTAGCAAGGAATGGCCTCCCAAGGATAATATGCACTTCAAAATATACCTCACAATAAAGAATAACAAAATCAGTTGGATAGATGAATGACTCCACTTTTACTAGCACATCATGGAGTATCCCTATGGGTCTTTTCACTGTCCGATCGGCCATCAGTATCCGCATCCCAGTGGGTTTTGGATCCCCCAAACCCAACTTCTTGTAAATTGAGAGGGGCATGAGATTTATGCTTGCCCCCAGATCACATAAAGCTATCGCAAAATGTAATGACCCAACTGTACAAGGGATAGTGAACGCACCCGGATCTTCTTTCTTTTGTACTAGGGATCTTGTAGCAATAGCACTACAATGTTGCAATCTATCATCATCCTCAAAAGTGACCGATCTTTTCTTGGTGACCAGATCTTTCATGAATTTGGCATATCCGGGCATTTGTTCTAGAGCTTCTATCAAAGGGACATTGATAGAGAGCTGCTTCAACATTGTTATGAAGCGCCGGTATTTACCATCCTCGGTCTTTTTCACTAATCTCTGAGGGAAGGGTGGTGGTGGCCTAGGCATGGGAATTACCTTGATAGGTACTTCTATATCTTTTTCATTACTTCCCTCTGCTTCACCACTACCCTTTACCACATTATCATTATCCTTTCTCACATTTTCCTCAGTAGATGGCATAGGTAGGTCAATGGTTTGCCTACCACCCCGAGTAGTGATTGTCATACAGTTGCTAGGAAGTGTGCTCGGTTGCCGTGTGTTCACTGTCGCAGATAATTGGGCCACTTGCAATTCGATCTGTTTAATCGAAATTGCATGTGTATCATCTTTTTGCCCAATACTAGCTAAATCACACCTCAACACTTTAATGTGTTCATCACAAGTGTCGAACCTCCTCATCATTTTGTGCAACATATCCTCAACTCGCGACATACTACCTCCACCATCCCTAGGAGTAACTTCACAATTTTGAGGAGGAATATAGGGTTCATTCCTGTCGTTTCTATTACCATAGTTACCCCTGTTGAAGTTGTTGTCGCGATTGTAATTTCCATCACGGACATAATGACCCTCACGATTGTAGTTACCATAGTTCCGACCTTGGTTCCTTGACCTTGGCGCCAACTCTCTTGATTAGATCCTTGGGCACTTGGTCGGAAACCCCCCTTCTGTTCATTTACTGCATAGGAATCCTCCTCATAATACACTCATCGTTTGGAACTGGTGGTTTAGACAAATAGTTGACTGCATTTATCTTTTCTACACCCCTAGTGACATTTTTAAGTACCAACCCAAGCTCGGTTCTCATCTGAGCCATTTCTTCTCAAATCTCATCTGTGGCTGGGTTGTGAGTGGACTGCACCGCGAAGGTGTTTCTCCCTGTATCGGACTTCCTAGTACTCCAAGCTTTGTTATTTCGGGAGATTTTCTCTAGTTTTTCTACAATCTCAGCATAAGGGCATTCTCCATAAGATCCACCTGCTATAGTGTCCAACACCGCTTTATTGTTATCATCCTGTCCCCGATAGAAGTATTCCTTCAGTGACTCATCATCTATACGGTGATTTGGAATACTTCTCAAGAATGAGGTGAATCTATTCTAAGAACTACTAACTGACTCTCCTAGTAGTGCTACAAAGTTGTTCACCCTTTCTTTGTGGTTTAATTTCTTGAAGACCAGATAGTAGCGTGCTAAGAAGACATCCCTTAGTTGGTTCCAAGTGAAGATGGAGTTGTATGGGAGCTCACTGAACCACATAGAAGCCTCTCCCGTCAGTGAGAGAGGAAACACTCTGAGACCTATTACATCTAAATCCAAATCCGGCCTCCCCACACAACTTTTACACACTGCCTTACCTTAGCTATATGGGCATGTGGATCCTCAAAATGTAGCCCTGAAAACAATCCTCTGGCTGTGAGCATTTGCATTAGCCTACTAGTTACCACAAAAGTGTGGCCTGTGGGTAGAGAGGGCAAGACAAGTGGCCCATCCGAGTCTGCTATGTTATCATACCCTCTGTAGTATGCTTGGGGCCGTGGAACGGGATATTGTCCACTCTGTTGATGTTCACCCGGAGCATCGGGTAACATCTGACCATGAACATCAACCGGAGCAGGGATGTTCTGGTTCGGATCCTCATCATTTATTCCTAAGTTTCGATTTATATTGCGCAGTGTACGCTCTAACTCAGGATCGTAGGGAAACAATGGATCTCTTCCTCTCCGTGTATTTGGCATACAAGGAGGATAGTTCTGAAAAGAAATAAAAAAATAAAAAAAAGTAAAATCAAGAAAATATCAACTAAACTATAATAATAAGTTCAAGTTAATCTAAAAGATAAAATCCCCGGCAGCGGCGCCAAAATTTGATACGCTTGAACTTACTTCTCAAATAAGAAGTAAAGCGGTCGTGTCAAGTAAGTAACCCAACTAGTTAGGTTGGGATCGTTCCCACGAGGAAAAAAGTCTAGACTTAACTTCACCCTATTATTACTATCGTTTGGTCAATTAATTCCTTGGAAAGTAAAAATATAAAAAGGGGGGTTCTATCTCTAAATAAGTGAAAATAAACAACGAACTTGAAAGAGACACTTAACAACTCTTAATATTGGGTTTTAATCAATTAATCAAAGTAACTAGGGTTTACGTGTGCCCCACAGGTTCATAACTTGATAACCCTAACTGTAACAATTCTTTCCTAGTATCTTGCATGCAAAGTGATAAGTTATGTATTTCTAAATCCTTGGTCCGACATCTAGAAAATCTCACACCGCACCTTGTTGCTATCCTAACCCTTATACTTACCTCATATTAAGCATCGTATTCGAAATTTGACTAAGTTAATACCCCGTACCAATCAATACTAGCCTATTAGATAGTATACACATAATCTATGTTAATAATTCTTTTCCTATTATCTACCTCCTTGGTCCAGCAAGTAGCATTAAGGCGAGTTCTAACGTTAGCAATCCGTTAAAAAGACTTCTAAAAGAAAGAATTATTAATACATGCAAGACACTATTTTAGAATTGTTCTTTTAATAAGGGTTTATCTCATTATTTGCCTGTGGTTCCCACAACCCTAGTTATGGAGTTTAGTTACTCATAGCCATAAACACAATATACAAATATATTAAATAAGAATTCATGTACTTAGTTCAATGAGAAAGAATAAAGTCCGAAAATTTGATTGATTAATCACAAAAAATCACTTGTAAGAATCTCAAAATCTAACACTAATCAACAATCAAAAGTTCCAATAATCCACTAATCCAAAAGTCTAATAATATGGAGCCTATGAATACGGAGTCTAACCTCAAAAACGAGGTTTTTCGAACTATTCATAAAAAATAAAAACCTAATTAAAAAGGGATTCTAATTGCTGGAAATCTGCCAAAACGCGGCTGGGTCGACGGACCTCGCGAAGGACCGTCGAGGTCACGACGGACAGTCATGGACTCCGTTGTCCCATACTTAGCAATTTCTTCTGCTGCTCTCTTCATTCCCCTCGACGGCAAGTATGACGGACCGTCATAGGCGCAACGGTCCGTCGAGGGTCTTTGTTTCAAAACATTTCAACTCTTGGAATCTGGTTACTGGGATCACTTCTCTGAACTTCATGACAAAGTTGCAGGACGGGCCGTCATAGACACGACGGACCGTCACAAGCTACGTAACCCCACACTTGGTCAGACTTCCCCATCTTCCTTCAGCAGCTTCTCTACGCTGCCACCTACGGACCGTCACAAGCACGACGGACCGTCATCAGCTCCGTAGGTGGTCTCTTCTGCATTTCTTCGCTCAAAATCTCCGCATTCAACTTTGGACAGATTTCCTGCAAAACAAAGAGAAACTCATATAAAAACTAGCACAAAAAGACTTTCGGACACACTAAACTTAAGGAAAAAGTATTAATTATGCTGTGGAACCACGGTATATCATCTAACCCCAAAAATGAGGTTTTTTGGACTATATATAAGAAACAATACCTAATAAAAGAGGGAAATCTATTCATGGAAAAATCTGCCCAAAATGCGTCTGAGTCGACGACCATCGTAACTGACCTTCGTGGTATTCCATTACTCCATACTTAGCTCTTTTCTTGCTGCTTTTCTTCATCAACTCTCTGTTACCCTCGATAGACTGGTGTGACGGAACGATGCATGCATGACGGTCCGTCGAGGGGCTTCGTTCCATGACACTTAGAATCTTCTGAAGTTGGGCACTGGGACTACTCTTTGTTATCATTGACGAATGTGCAGGACGGACTGTCGTAGCTATGATGTTCCTTAGAGATCTTCCATAGTCCCATACTTGGTCAGAATTCCCCAACTTCCTTTAGCAGCCATTATCTTCTCACGACGATTGACCCCTACGGACCATCACAGTCAAGACGGACCGTCGTGGAGTCTGTAGGTTGTTACTTCTGCAATTTCAGCTGAAAATCTCCGCATTCTCTTTCTGACAGATTTCCTAGAAATAAATATAAAACTGCATAAATGATCAATACAAAAAGGTTTTAGACACACACTAAACTTAAGGAAAAGGCATTGAAAGTACCGTGAAACCATGGTACATCAAACATACATTACATAAGTCATTTAGTAAAAAGTTCAACTTATCAACATGCTACATATCATTTCATAAAGACTCACCATATCAAAATGCACAACATAACTCAAAACAAGACAAAAATCAAAATTTCAACTTCAAATGCTAATTTCACTGTAAATCAAGAGTCAAAAATGCACTTTTAGTAATACTTCATTACAAATCAAAACACCTTCAATGATAGTTATTATTTTTGTTATAAGTTAGAAATAATAAACCTTAATTATCAAATATATGAGGGTAACAGGTCTTCATGTCGACCTCGGCCTCCCATGTTGCACCCTAAATTAGGTGATTCTTCCATAACACTTTTACGGAAACCACCTCTTTATTCTTTAACTTCTTGACTTGCCTATCAAGAATTTGAACCGAAACTTACAAATAAGAGAGGTTATCCTTGACACAAAAATCTTCAATTGGAAGAATAGATTCGGGATCACCAATACACTTTTTAAGCATGGAAACATGGAAATCCGGATGAACCAAAGTCAATTCACTAGGAAGTTTCAATTCATAGGCAACCTTACCAACCCTTTGAAAGATTTCATAGGGAACCACATAACAAGGACTCAACTTCCCTTTCTTGAAAAATCTAACAACCCCTTTCATTGGTGAAATTTTTAAATACATCTTATCTCCTTCTTCATACTCTAAATCCTTTCTCCTATGATTGGCGTAAGACTTTTGCGGACTATACCCATTTGCAACTGGTTCCTTATGATATGAACTTTCATTAAAGTATTATAAATCAAATCGGGACAAAGAAGTGAAGTCTCTCCCACTTGAAATAATCCTATAGGAGATTTATTCCTCGTACAATACAAGGCTTAATAGGGAGCCATAGAAATGGATGAATGAATACTATTGTTGTAAGCAAACTCCACCAAAGGAAAATGCTTATCCCAATTTCCTTTAATATCAATAGTGCAAGCCCTAAGCATATCCTCAGCGGTTTAAATAGTACGTTCCGCTTGACTATCTGTTTTGGAATGAAGAGCGGTACTCAACTTCACCTTAGTACCCAACCTTTTTTGGAAAAACCTCCGAATTCTAGATGTGAATTGTGCACACAGATCCGATATGATGGATAACAGAATACCATGGCAACACACAATCTCATCTATGAAGATGATAACATAATCTTTTGCCGAATAAGCAGACTTGACAGGAATAAAGCGAGCGGACTTGGTCAACCTATCCCCAACCACCTATATTGAGTCATATAGCTTTTTATTTCGCGGTAAGAACACTAAAAATTCCATATTAATGTCTTCCCACTTCATAGTAGGAATTTGGATTTATTGTTGTAAGCTACCCAGCTTTTGATGATCGACCTTTATTTGTTGCAAATTTTGACACTTAGTGACAAACTCCACTTTGTACGCCTGGGCATAATATGGTTCAAACCGAAAAAACCGACCGAACCAAAATTTTTTTAATTTCGGTTTCGGTTTTTCGGTTATTTCAGTCAGTTTCGGTTTTGAATTTTAACATTTCGGTATTTTCGGTTCGGTTTTTGGTTTTTAGATTTAAAAATTCGGTTAACCGAAAAACCGAAATTTTATATATATACATAATTGTTATTTGTTGTTACCCATAAACCATTCCTAAATTCTAATCCTCTCAAGCCCAACTACATAAATTCCTATTACTCAGCCCAAGCCCAATTATTCAACTTCTTAAATCCTAACCCAAATACCCATAACCCAATTACCCAATACCCAAGCACCAAGCCAATTTCTAAATCCCTAAATAAACAATGAAGACTGAAAGTAAAACCTTCTTCTTTGAAACTTGAAAGTCAAACCTTCTTCTTTGAAACACCATTCACCAAACACTTCCAGACTCTAGTCCACTGTCAGTCAGCCACCGACGTCGACCCACTATCCACCGTCCACCGTCATCAACTCCTCAGTCCGTCCGCTGCCAGCCGCCACTCGCCACGCCGCCAGCAGCCACCCAGGCTATCCGCCGCAGCAGCCAGCAGCACTGCTAGTCGTCGTCGTTGATTGCCGCCCGCCGGCTCTCCACAGGCCCACAGCCAGTCAGCCACCTCTCTCATTCATCTCTCAACTCTCATCTCTCGTTTTTGTCACTCGTAAGTTTCTTATGCTTTTTTAAAACACATCCAAATAATAATAATAGTAGTAGTAGTGAAAGAAAGAAGATAACTAAGTTTGTGAAAATGCTTTTTTCTTTTATGTGCAAATCTGCTGTTTGGTATTGAAGCTGAAGAAATGATAAATTTTTTTGGTTATACTAATTTACTAAATGATTTTTGTTAGTCTTAATTATATGATTTAATTCAAATCATTATTTTTGTTAGTCTTAATTATATGATTTTTTTGTTTTTCCATTATTTGCTATTTTGCTAATACTAAATGATTTTTATCTTATGACTTTTTTTTTAATTAATAATTACAATTATAAAATTCGAATGATTCTTTATGATTTACAATACATGAAGAAAATTTAAGTACTTTACATATAGATTGAAAATAATAGTGTGGGTAATATTATTTTTTTTGGAGTTTTGTCATTTGTGTAGTGAAAAAGTGTTGTGAGATGTTGATTGTTGTTCTTGTTGTTTGTTTCACTTTTGTATAGATGGCACAAACCGGAAGTAAGGGAAGTGAAAGTGGAGCTTCAAATGATATCATACCTTGTACCTCATCTCCAAGTGAGGTTGAAGTTGATGTTGATACTTCAAAGAAAAGAAAAACCATGGAACCTAGAGCTAATTGTTGGATGCATTTTGAAAAGTTGACCGATGAAAATAGAGCTAGTAAAGCCAAATGCAAGTATTGTGCAAAAGCTTATGCAACTTCTACATCATCTAATGGTACGTCATCAATGAATACTCATTTGAGAACATGTCCTAAATTTTCTCGTGACACCGTAGATAAAGGTCAAAATCTAATTAATTTTCTACCATCTTCAACGGGATAAAAGGAAGGGGTCATTAGCACTTTGAAATTTGACCTAGCACAAAGTAGGAAAGCTTTAGCCAAAATGATAATTGTTGACGAGCTACCATTTAGTTTTGTTGAGAAAGAGGGTTATAAAAACTTCATGAGAGTTACAATGCCGCAATTTCATATTCCTTCTCGTAGAACTATGACGAAAGATTGTTATGAACTATACCTTGAAGAAAAAAAACTTTTGAAGAAGGTTTTCAAAGAAGCACGTCCATGAGTTTGTCTTACAACGGATACTTGGACCGCTATACAAAAAATAAACTACATGTGTTTGATAGCCCACTTTATAGATAGAAATTGGATTATGCATAAAAGAATAATAAATTTTTGTTCTATTTCTAGTCATAAGGGCGTGGATATGGTGGCTTGCATTACTAATTGTTTGCTTGAATGGGGTTTGGATAATGTGTTTACTATTAGAGTTGATAATGCTAGTTCTAATGATGTTACTGTGAAAGAAATGTCTAAAAAATTGAGCAATTGGGGAACTAACATTATGGATGGTGACCATCTTCATGTGAGGTGTATGGCACATATCCTTAATCTTATTGTGCAAGATGGGTTGAAGGAAATTGGTAAGTCTGTCAAGCTAGTGAGACAAGACGTGAAATACATTAAACAATCTCCCGCAAGACTTAGAAAGTTTAAAGAATGTTGTGAATCTGAATTTATAACTTGTAAGAAATCATTATGTTTAGATGTTCCTACTAGGTGGAACTCTACATATTCAATGCTTGATATAACACAACATTTTGAGCTTGCATTTGAAAGATATAGTTTTTATGATATTGGATAGTTGAATTATCTTTGTACCTTTAGTTCTGATTCTTCTGAAAACAAAGATGAAACTAGTGTTGAAGATGGAACTAGTGTTGAAGATGAATTTAGTGTTAAAGATGGAACTACTGCAAATATTCTTTCAAGTGGTGACTGGAAAAATGTGAGGTCAATGGTGAAATTTCTTGAAACTTTTTTTGTACTTACTTTGAAGGTTTCTGGTTCTAATTATGTCACTAGCAATACACACTTTGTTGAAATTGCTGAACTTAATCTTATTTTGAAAGAGATGATGACAAATGAAGATCGTAATTTGAAAGAAATGGCGGAAAGTATGAATGAGAAGTTCAAAAAGTATAGGGATTAACCATAAAAAATGAACAAGATGATCTTTATTTCATCTGTCTTGGATACCCGTAACAAGCTTGATTATGTTCCATTTGCAATTGTGGATAGGTTTGGAAAAGAAGTTGGGGAAAAGCTATGTTCAGAAGTGAAAAAATACATGAACAAATTGTTTGAGTATTATGTCAAGAAATCTCCAAAAATCTCTTTACATGTACCATCTTCACCCATTTCATCTGGCAACTCATCAAGTATATCTAGTGTGAGTGGTTGTGGCAACTTTGTAAATAGAGGAAGATTGAGAACGAAACAACAATTTAAGAAGCATAAAGAAGTTAGTGGAAGTTCAAGTAATAAATCAGAATTGGAAAGATATCTTGCGGAAGATATTGAGCTAGATAGTGATGACTTTGATATATTAATGTGGTTGAAAGTTAATGAGCCGAGATTTCCTATTCTTGCGGAGATGGTTCGTGATGTGTTAGCCATTCCCATTTCAAGTGTTGCATCGGAATGTGCATTCAGCACAGGAGGTCGTGTTCTTGATCCCTTTAGGAGTTCATTAACTCCTAAAATTGTGCAATCTCTTATTTGTGTTCAAGATTGGCTTAGAAGTGAGTCTTTTCCAATCAATATTGAGGAAGATTTAGAGTATCTTGAAGAACTTGAACTTGGTAAGAATTTGATATTTGTATTAACTATATTGAAAATATTTTTGTTACTTGTGTTTCTTAACAACTAACAAATTCTTTCATATTTTTTTAGATTTTGCTTTTAGTGGGACTGAATCTAGTATAATTGGTATATAGTTGCAGCTTGTAAGTTCATCTATCAACTAGTGGTGTGCGGTAACGAGTAAGTAAAGAACTTATTTACATAACTTGCTTGATAGTTTTATATATTCAATTATGAAATGTAGATCATTTGTCTGAACAGTTCTGTTTTCTCGCAGGTCCATCAATGTTTTGTTATTTTCTTGGTTGCTATTTGCTAGAACTTGGAAGATATTGCAATGGAGGTTGCAAGTTGCACTGATGTTTTGTTGGTTTTCTAAATCTTTTTGTTGTAACTAACTCTATTTTAGTGATGGACACAAGTTTGTTGAACTTTCTTCTAGTGTTGTTGTGATGTTGTCTTGAGTCTTGACTTTTCATAGTTTTTTTTATTATTATCGATTGAGTCGATATTTAGTTATCACGATGGCCGTTTTACTATTTTTTTATTAAATTTGGTTAAACCGAAACCGAACCGAAAAAAACCGAACCGAATTTATAATAACCGAACCAAACCGAATTTATTTTGGTCTTGTTTGGTTTCATATTTGGCCAAACCAAAAACCGAAAAAACCGAACCGATATTACGAACCGAACCGAACCGACCACGAACGCCCAGGCCTACCACTATGTCCTTCTTCATTCCTTCCCACCAATATATCTCCCTAAGGTCATGGTACATTTTTGTTGAATCCAGATGAATTGAGTAGAGGGACCCATGGGCTTCTTGTAGGATCCAGTCCCTCAACCCATCTACATTGGGAACACACAATCTCCCTTGGTACCTTAACACACCATCCCCCATATAAAGAAAATGACTCATTTAAGTTACCAAGAACCAATTCTTTCAACTTCATTAATGGTTCATCAAGGTGTTATTTGGACTTTACCTCCAAATACTAAAGATGACTCAGGGTTATGATGGACAGTGACTCCACCATATGAAGAATCTTCTAATCTCACCCCAACCTAGACAACCTATAAACGTCCCTCACTAGTTATTTCTTGGCTTCATAAAATGTGAGATACACTACCTGTAGTCATACGACTTAGGGCATCTGCAACCACATTAACCTTGTCGGGGGGTGATAGGGGACACTCATGTTATAGTTTTTCAACAATTCCAACCACCTTGTTTGTCGGAGATTCAACTCATTTTGGGTAAACACATATTGGAGACTCTTATGGTCGGTGAAGACATCAACATGAACGCCATACAAGTAAGGACTCCATATTTTTAAAGCGAACACAACGGCCGCTAACTCAAGGTCATGAGTCGGATAGTTTTTATTAAGTACCTTGAGTAGCCTAGAAGCGCAGCCTATCACTTTCTCATATCACGTAATAACACACCCTATACCCACACGAGATGCGTCACAATACACAACCAAAACTCATTGTTACCCTATGGTAAGTTCATCACCAGAGCAAAGTTAAACCTAATTGTTAACATTTGAAAAATTCTCTCACATGCCTCTAACACACAAATTGCTTACTCTTTTGGGCCAAAGTCATCAAGGGAGATGCAATGGATTCAAAACCATCCACAAACCTCCGATAATAACCCGCTAAGCCCAAGAAACTTCTAATACCAATTGGAGTCAAAGGTCTAGGACAATTTTTCAATTCCTCCATTTTCCTTAGATCAACCTCAACTCGTTTAGTATAGATGATATGACCAAGAAATGTCACCGACCTCAGCAAAAACTCACACTTTCTATATTTGGCAAACAATTGATGTTCCTTAAGGGTTTTCGATACAACACTCAAATGACCCATATGATCACCCTTATTGTTCGAATATACCAAGATGTTGTCAATGAAGACAATGAAAAATGAATGTAGGTAATTTGGAAACACTCTATTCATTAGTTCCATAAAGGCTGCCAGAGCATTGGTGAGACTAAAAGACAATACCAAGAACTCATTATGACCTTATCTAATCCGGAATGTTGTCTTTGGTATGTCCTCACCTCTCACCCTATATTAGTGATACCCCGACCTCAAGTCAATCTTATAAATGTATCCTCTTCCTTAGAGTTGATCAACAAGTCGTGAATCTGAGGGAGAGGATACTTGTTCTTCATTCTGACCTTATTGAGTTGGCGGTAATCAATACACATTTTAAGGACCCATCCTTCTTCTTCACAAATAAAACTGAAGAACCCCATGGAGAAATACAAGGTCTAATGAAGACCTTGTCTAGCAAATCTTTTAGTTGAGCTTTCAACTCTTTCAGTTCGGCCGTAGCCATCCGATTAGGAGTAATTGAAATGGGATTCGTTTCTAGTAGCAAATTGATACCAAAATATATTTCCCATTTGGGAGGAATACAGGAATACATGAAAGATCCTTAGGAAAGACCTTCAGAAATTCACTCACTACCGGGACCGTCTTAATGGGAGGAATTTCAGAGTCTCGATCTTGGACTCTTTCAATATGGTATAGACAACCTTTAGAGATCATTTTGCATTCTTTTAGATAAGATATAATACGACCTCTACGAATAAAATTCCCCCCTTCTACTCTACAGTGGGTTCATTTGGAAAGTTAAACTTGACCACCCTTTTTCCTACAATCAATCGAAGCAAAGCAAGTATGCAACAAATCCATACCCAATATAATATAAGAATCTAGAATATCTAGTTCTACTACATCAACATAGAAAATTTATTGGGCAACATTATTGGACAATTTCTATACACCTTTTTTGAAACAACTGACTCACCCACCAGAGTAGACATTATAAAAGGTTCATGAAAAATATCGCTTAAAATATCAAAATTTTTAGCTATAAGAGGGGTAACAAATGACAAGGTAGCACCCGGATCAAGTAAAGCATATATATATCTATGGTAAAGACTTACAACATACGACTCACCACATCGGGAGAAGTCTCTTGTTCACCCCTAGAGCGGAGAGCATTGAAACAATTTTTCTTAGGAGCATCACTAGAACCACTTGTTTGAGCTTCACCACCCTTCTCTTGACCCGTTCAATTTGGACAATATCTCACCTTGTGACCACTGTTGTTACAACCAAAGCAATATCGTTCGTACCAAGCACTCACAAAGATGATCCTTTCTACACTTGGCACATGTAGGCTTCTCATTTGGTGAGTTTCCACTGCTTCCCTTTTGAACTCTCGCTTTATTTTTATTTTCCTTTTCATCCTCAGCGTTAGGGAAGTGGGATAAAACTTGATTACAAACTCGCTTCTTAAATCTAGGCTTATCTTGTATTTCACGCTTATTCTTTGAAGAACATCCATCAAATGATGTTGCCCTCTTAGAATCTCTACTCTTTCTCTAAGCCCTTGCCTCCTCAGCCCTTCTAGCATGCACCATTAGATGAGAAATACTCATGTTGTCATGTAGCATGGACGAATAACACTCCTCTTGTAAGTTTTCCGAAACCCCCGTCACAAAGCGGCCCATTTGGTCTCTAGAATCAGAATCCAAAGAAGGAGCATATTTGGATAGTTTAATGAATTCCATGGAGTATGAGTAAACACTCCTTCCTCCTTGGCGAAGGTTGATGCACTCTACCACTTTTTCTTCCCTAATCTCCCTACGAAAGAACCAATCTAGAAAATCCTTCTTAAAGATCTCCCAAGTCAACGGACCACCCCTAAATGATCTATTATCTCTCCATTAAACATACCATGCTTGTGCCACGTCCTTGAGTTGATAAGTGGCCAACTCGGCCTTCTCATTGGTGGAAAACCCCATATACAAAAGTAGTTTAAAGACTTCATCGATGAATTCTTGGGGGTCTTCATCAACCTTAGACTCGTAGAGAGTAAAAGGGTTCATCCGAGTGAAATCTCTTAGACGGAAAGCCATAGTAGTGACTTGTTTACGAGGAAGGGGTACAAACTCCCGGTTGGCTTGGGCCGTCATAGCTTGCGCTTGGACAGTGGCGGCTTGAGCCAATTGAATGAGGGAAGCCCTTATATCTCCATCCATCATGGGTGGAGGATTGACCGGAGCTTGGTCAACATTAGCATCTTCTTCAAGTGGAGGAACTTGCTCACCACGGGGAGGATCTCCTGCATTGGCAATTTCCTCTTCAAGTCTTCGTGCCGCATTCCTTCGAGTGTTTATTCTTTCTATCAGCACAACAATAGAATTTGATAAAAAATAACATTATTAGTATACTCTAATGATACGATATAAAATTTCGAAGAAAAAGAGTGGTTCCTAAGTATCATATAGATTCCTATTCATAAGTGTGGCACGCTTCACAATTATTAACACAAACCTACATAGACGTGGTAGAGAGAGATACACAACTCAACGATATTCAACCTGGCTCTGATACCGTGTTTTTCACAATCGGGTTTACCCTTAGATGTAACCGGCATCTTCGCGCTCTTTGAGGATTAGGACTAGCCTCTTAGCTTACGTCATCACATTCATAAGTCAAATTCAATGGAAAAATTAAAACTTTTACTACTTCTATCATAGATCTATACATGCACATAATATACATATCGAGTATACATAGACCCTTCGTATAGGAAGGTTACATCTCCTTCTACTTTTATTGAACATAAACATATACATAAGATAGAAGATAGTCTTAAGTATTGTGTCATCTCATACAATCTAAAGATTATAGCAATTTGGGCATAGCCCTACATCAATGTAAATAAGCCAGATATAGGCTTATACAAATCTTACTAAAATGAAAGTGGAATGAACATAAAAGTCCTATAAAAAAGCAACTTTATAAGCAAGATATTGTCATTGCCCCCGAAAAAAGAGGACTTACCTGCTTGGATGATACAGAGTACCCAAGCCTTATTCATGTCGTCTTGAATGAGCCTTCAACTAGCGGAACCTAAAATGTTTGGGAAAGAGGAACAAACTGAGTTTAGTACGCCACGTGTACTAAGTATGACACCATATGCATATATAATAGCAAAATATGCTAAAAAGGGACATTTAGTTAAAAACATGCTCATTTACCGTTTTAAAAAGTCTTATGCACAATTAAGAAAGCAATATCAAACAATAACACATGCTTACTAACTAAACCAACTAATATGCATTTCGACATACTTGATCCCATAATCTAATATAACTCTATCATCAGGGAATTAACATCACAAGCATGAGTAAGAGTTAATCATATCATAGTTAGCAAGACAACTACTCATGAATCCTCATTGATTCAACAAGTGCAATGACCAAGCAAAGCCCCATAACTTTACTCAAACAAGTAGCCTCAACAAGAAACCATGACCAATGTCCAACTTAACCTAACATAACCTTTAAGGACATGTAAAATCATACATTGTTAGTACAACCCAATTAACTGTTCAATAGGATAATCATCATCATATAGTATCATTTATAATGTAGCATCAACATGTTATCATAATATAAATCATTATAATATACCCATCATAATTCAAGCCAAAAATCAATGCTCAAAACAAGATTACTTAGGCCCATAACCTAAATCACTTATTAAAATTTGAATAAAAGACTACGAATCATTAAATTTTTTTAATGATTGGTTTATCAACATCATCTAACTCTGATTTAACCCATAATCAAGACAATTGAATCAATCACAACCCAATTTACATCAAGATCAAACCTAGGCTTAAGGGTTAAGGATCATGCTCTTCTATTTAGGTCAAACCATCGCAACATACCATAATCAAGTAAAATACATGTTAATGTATACATTATACCCTAATTAAATCATAAAAAACTCAGTTCATACCATCAAATTCGTAATTGAGAGAAACCCACTTGAAAACCCAACTATGGAAATCCATTTTGAAGGAACCCTTTGACTAAAGAGTATCAAAGATGAATTAGATCCCATAACTTGTTAATTGATGAAGAATTGATGGTGAATTCCTCCATTTTCCAGCCGTCAAAACCTCCCTTCTAGATTGTCTTCAATGGTATCTTCCAATAGAGAGAGAAAGAAAATAGAAGGAAGAGGATATATTTTTAGAGTTTTCTTTAATCTAATGAGGGTTGGGGTCTTTATATGGGAGGTTAAATTAGTTAATTAATTTTTTTAATCCCTAAATAACCCTTAAAACCATTAATTATTTTAAGTGAAATTAAATTAAAATATGCAGGAACTTGGACCCTCAGAGACGAAACCGTGTCGACAAGTTGTCTGTGTTCCAGTGGTTGGTCCCCCCTCCGTCCCGCAAAATAGTCGTCTTGGTCAGATACTTTTGTAGGCGATGGATTCCCCATTTTGGCTAAGTTTGGGACAACGGTTAGCATCAACGCTCCATCAATCAACACACGAGCCATCATTTGAGACTTGTTGGTGCACACTGCCCAGGCAGTGTTGCCTCCAATGTGCTAGCGTCCTACTAAAAGGCCTTTGGTTTGTCCTTGGGGAGTCTTACCTCGACGTTTCGACCACGAATCACCTTAAACACATGTTATACACCCTTCCACCTAATTTCATGAATTTTCGACTCCTAAAAGCTAGTCAAATAGGCTAACATACGTTAATACGTCCCTGAACAAAATTTCCAAACATCATCGATTTTCTTGAATTTTTGACTCATATTGGATTTTCGAAGTGTGACACTTTGCAACCAAGCTAGGTGTTCGTTCGGGCGTCACTCCTAATCACAAAAAAAAAGTTAATTAAATGGAAGCTTAAGGCTTTTCTATTCTTTGGTCTTATCAACCTTATCATCTCCAAGTCCCACAATATACAATATTTTTATCTCTATGTTTATCTATCATGAATTACTAAAACAAGAATACAAAAATAATATAACTTATTAACAATATTAATTCAGAAAAATTAATGTTCAAAAGTTACCGATAGATTCAGCCTAAGAATAAGGTCTTTAGCTACTAATGTTTATGAAATGAAGAAGAAGAAAACTCTGAAAAAATATTGACAACTTTATACTTGATCCTCAATATTTTTTCTCTCCCATAATTATTTGTCTGCACTATTTATATATCAAGAAAACCCTAATTAAAATAATTGAGTCCAAATCAATTAGGAACCTAAAAGCAAAACAAAGTTGAATTCCCTTTAATTTTCCGTGTGAAGTTGTGTGTGCCAAATTTGGTGCCTATCTTCAAATTCTTACACATGGAAGCAAAATTGTATTGCAATTCAACTTATGTATTATTTTATAACTTTTAATCCATTAAGTTTCTTGCTTGATTTCCTTCTCCAACTTTCTATGTTTAATGCAATTTAACTCGAAGCATCTTCAACATTACGCAAATTTACTCCTACAAATAAATATATTATCGAACACAATCCATTAAATTCATACACAAAAAGGATAAATAAAAATAAAGAATATGAGATAAATAATTATATATATATATATATATATATATATATATATATATATATATATATATATATATATATATGAATTATGAACTATTAGTGTAATAAAGTTGAATTTTAAGGTATATTTAAGAAATTATTTCTTAATTAACTTATATATTTAGACAATTAGATCAAGTATTTATAATAAATTTAAGTTAATTTGATTAAATGTGAAATTTAATGCACAATGATGTAAGACCCCCAAAATGAGTTAGGGTGTCTAGAAACTAACATGTTTGTATTAAGTTTCGAAGGTTCGAAAATTACTTATAGCATGGTATTGAGGCAGTGTGTAAAGTATGAGGTGATTTGGAAGTCAAACGTCAAGGGACGACCAATACGTTCGACGACTAGTCACCTGTGTGCCTCATGTGTATATACATGTTTATACATTATATGACATGCTGTTATGAAGTCTTAAGATGAGTTATTATGATGTTTATAGGAAACATATGGAATTTTGTGAAGTTTGGAGGTCAAACGTCCAAGAATGTCCAAGACGTTCAAAAGTTAGCCCTTTAGACCCTCATGTGTCTTGATGGGGCTTGTATGTTTGGACGAGTTACAAGTATTTCTTTTGAGTGAAACTAATGTGGGAGGTCTACAACATGTTAAGGGTTGTATTTATGTTGGAAGCGTCCGGTTACAACTTCTTTAGGTCCCCATTAAAAGGTCCCAAAAAAAAGAACCAAGGTCTATCAAGACACTGCCTTGACAGTGTTAATCGATGAGCCAAAATGACACCCTGTTGGTGGAGTGACGCCCCGTCGATGGGGAGGCGTCGATGGTAACTTATCCTGGGGAAGGCTCTCCCACATAACAGCCTCAGACCCTGTAACACCCCATAGCCAAAACACACCAAAAAATTTAATTTTTCAGAAAACTCTGCAGGTGAAACTGACGTGACCATTGACAGACTGTAGCCTGACTCATGGTCCGTCCTGCTCAATCGTCGATGGGATCAGAAACTCCCAAAAATCTTAGCCTAAGAAAAATGGTTAAGTGTTGGTCGACGGACGTACTTACTGTCCGTAGGCTAGACTACGGTCCGTAGTCCAGGACCGTTGATCAAGAATCCCTGCACCAACTCTCTGACAAGAGCTACAGATGACCAACATAGTCCGTAGGTGGAAAATTTGCAGACAGTTAAGGGGAAATGCAGTTTGGTCAAAATTAAATGGTAAGAACTCTTAGTAAAAAATGAATTAGGTGTCCCGTGATCTACCCACATATAGATAATGGAATTATATTTCCGTAGACACTGACTTTGATAAAATAAGACCTTCGAGTAAAAAGTTATACTAATTTTAGTAATGGCCAGTCGAACAGTCCCATTCGACGGACCCAACGACGGGCCATCGTTAAAACAACGGACCATTCATCGTGGCCGTCGTTAGGTCCGACAACAACTTATATAGGGGTCTTTTAGTCTTTTCCCACTTTGTTTAAACACTAAGTTATGTCGTTTTGACCCTAAATCATTTTATTTTAGTGAGTTTAAGCCTTGAAACATAACTAAAATAAATCTAAGTCATACATTTAAATCAAAACTTATAAAATTCGAATCAAGAGGGGAGAAAAATATCAAAAACCCTAGTTCAAGAACGCAACAACTTCCAACACTTCTAGACTCAAAACCTGAGTTTTTTCTTTGGATTACATCACTAGGTATGTGGCATATCACTAATGGATTCTTTTCACCCATTTGATCCCTAGTTTTTAGTCAAATTCTTGATTCCCATATCATGCTTAGACATAGGTTTTCTTAAACATCAATAGAACTTCATGATTAATTATTTATATGTTCTAATTCAGTTTTACATGTTATTATTCAGTTTATCGCATGAATTTTAAAAACCCTAGCTATGTATTTCTTTAGTTCGTGAATTACATATGCTAGGTCATATATTTCAGTTACTTCAAATATAAATGCCTCAGTTATAAATGCATAATTAACATATTAATTGTTGCAATCTCAGTTTCCATTTTAGTTATGAGCTATCCAGTATTTACAGAAACTCAGTCATAATCAGTTATTACAAAATTCATTGGGAGTAGCAAAGCGAGTTGGACTAGGGTTCAACGTTCCCAATAAGTCCCAGCCATACTAGCCAAGTAGGTTATAAGTCCCCTCTGTGTGCAATAAATTTAGTGATCACGCCAGCATGCCTTTATACCATTGGCAGGGTATATTGGGTCCCATCGATAGGTCGTATACATCGGAATCTACAATTAGCTCATGTGGTTTTATTATCAGTTATTAGTAGTTCCCACAGTTCAATTAGAATCTCTACATTGACAATTTATCACTATATTAAGTATTCAGTATTCTGTTTCAGCATGTGATAAATTCGTCGTTGCATCCAATTAGCTCAGAAATCAGCATATCATGCTCCAATTTTTTTTCTTGCTTTTGTTCGTGTTCAATTATGTTTTATTTCAGCTTTATTTTACCCTACATGCTCAGTATGATTAATGTACTGATGCATACATGCGCTATATCTTATCGTGATGTAGGTTCAAGTTTTCAGTATCCGGATCACGCATAGATCGATTTCTCGATCTCCAATTCAGCAGATTTAGTGGTGAGTCCTCATTCTCTGAGGATAACAATTATTAATTTTGTTTCAGCCTTTAGCTCGGGCTTGTCCCAGTATTTCTACTCTAGTTTAGAGGCTTATTTCAGATGCAGTTAGTTTTAGCTTAGATTGAGTTAATAACTTCTTTTTATTAAACTCATCAGTTTTCATATTATATCAGTTTTAGCATATGGTATTCCGCATCTTTTAATTATAAATTATTATTTAGCTTCCGCATCAGTCAGAAAATGCAAACGCAGCTCCTCCAACCCCAAATCAGGGTGTCTCCAATGTTGAGTTTAGAAATGCCAATGTTGGCTCAGAGAATCACTAACCAGAACAATCAGGTTCATGTTCATGTGAATGAAAATGGTGGATCAGTAGCAGCAAGGGTCCGTGACTTTGTTAGGATTAATCCGCCTGAGTTCTTAGGATCGTAGGCTAATGAGGATCCTCCGAATTTCATGGATAAGATCAAGAATATCATTGAGGTAATGCAAGTCGATGAGAATGATCGGGTCGAGTTAGTATCATACCAGTTGAAGGATGTTGATCATATGTGGTACACTCAGTGGAAGGAGAATATGGGTGCAAATGCGGCTCCTATCGCTTGGGATTGCTTTAGTGAGAATTTTCTCGACATGTTTTCCCCAAAAGAGTAGAGAGAAGGAAAAGGCCAAGAATTCATAAACTTAAGGCAGGGTACATGACAATTCAAATGTATGGACTCAAGTATAACAAACTCTACAGGTATGCTCCTCACATGGTTACTGACTCCAGGTCTCAGATGAATAAGTTTCTGTATGGAGTGTAAGATTTGGTGAAAACTTAGTGCAGAACTGCAATGTTACTTGGAGATATGAATATCTCTAGACTTATGACTCATGCTCAGCAGGTTGAGGGTGATTAGATGAGGTAACAGGCTAAGGAAAATAAGAAGGCTAGGACTGGGAACAATGACTATTCTCAACAGATTTTCGGTGGTGGTTATCGCTCCCAGGGTCAGCAAAAGTTTTCAGCCCCAGCCCATTCATCACTAGTGTTCCATCCTCTAAGAACAGGTATGACAAGAAGGGTTAAGCACTAGGTTCTAAATCTGAAGGAAGTGTTTCAGGTACCAAGACTTACCCAGACATGCCCTAAGTGTGGTAATAAACATCCGGGCGAGTTTCTTGCAGGAAAAGAGGAATGTTTTGGGTGCGGTCAATCTGATCACAGGTTGAGGGATGTCCTTCTAGACAAGGTCAAGGAGATTGTAATGGTAGAGCTCAACCTACAACTTCAGCAGCACTAACAAGTCACCCAACTCAGAAGGGTAACTCATCTGGTATAGGTGGCGGTCAGCGCCAGAACAGGTTGTATGCTCTTCAATCTCGCCAGGATCATGAAGGTTCTCCTGATGTAGTCACTGGTGCATTACGTGTCTTTGACCTTGATGTTTATGCATTGTTAGATCCAAGTGCTAATATTTATTTTGTAACTCCTAACATAGCAGTCCAATTCAATGTGAGTCCAGAAACTCTACAAGAACCTTTCTCAGTCTCTACTCCAGTTGGTGACCTAGTTATAGCTAAACGAGTACAGAAAATTTCCTTGTCATAGTCTCTCAAAAAGTCACCTCAGCAGATCCAGTAGAATTAGAAATGGTAGACTTTGATGTCATTCTAGGCACTGATTGGTTACACTCATGTTATACCTCAGTCGATTGTAGAACTAGGATTGTTTCTTTTTAGTTTCCAGACAAACTAATCTTAGAATTGAAGGATAGTAACTTAATGCCTATGGGTTTTTTATTTCGTACCTTAAGGCCAAAAAGATGATATATAAGGCTTATCTCTACCATCTTGTTCTGATTAAGGATTCTATCCTTGAAACCCTAACTCTTGAGTCAGTTCCAGTAGTATGTGAGTTTCCAGAAGTATTTCTAGAAGATCTTCCTAGAGTACCTCCCGAAAGGGAAATCGATTTTGCAATTGATCTCCTTTTTGATACCCAGCCTATTTCTATTCCTCCTTACAGAATGGATCCATCAGGGCTTAAGGAATTGAAAGAGCAGTTTAAAGACCTTCTAGATAAGTTGCCTCAAACCTAGTATTTCACCATGGGGTGCATTAGTGTTGTTTATTAGGAAGAAAGATGGTTCTCTCAGAATGTGCATTGACTATAGACAATTGATCAAGGTCACAATCAAGAATAAATATCCCATACCTAGGATTGATGTCTTTTCGACCAACTTCAGGATGCTAGTCACTTCTCTAAGATAGACCTCCGATCGGGTTATCACCATCTTTGAGTTTGAGATTGTGACATTCCAAAAACAGCCTCCAGAACTCGGTATGGTCATTATAAATTTTTAGTTATATCGTTTGGACTAACTAATGCTTTTGCAAATTTTATGGATTTGATGAAATAATGTTCAAACACTACTTCTACTTGTTCGTTATCGTCTTCAATGATGATGTCCTAATTTACTCTAGGAATAAGGAAGAACATGAGAGTGATTTGAGAATTGTTTTACAAACTCTCAAGGATCGCCAGTTATTTTCTAAGTTGAGCAAATGTGAGTTCTTATTGCAATCCATTGCTTTCCTTGTTCACATTGTATCTAGTGAAGGGATCCGAGTAGATTCATAGAAGATAAAAAGAATAAAACAATGGCCTAGACCTACTTATACTGCAAATATCAGAAGTTTTCTAGGTCTAGCGGGTTATTACCAATGGTTTGTGGAAGGATTTTCATACATAGCCTCACTATTGACTAGGTTGACTTATAAGATGCTCAAGTTCAAATGTTAAGATGATTGTGAGAAAAGTTTCACAGAATTGAATAATAGATGGACTATAGCTCCTGTCTTGACTCTACCAGAGGGTTCAGATGGTTATGTGATCTATTGTGATGCATCCCGAGTTGTCTTAGGTTGTGTGTTTATGTAGCATATAAGGTTATACCGTATACCTCTAGACAACTTAAGGTGCATGAGAAGAACTATTAAACTCATGAACTCGAGCTTGCAGCAGTGGTGTTTGCACTCAGGATATGGAGACACTACTTTTATGGTGTTCATGTCGATGTGTTCACTGACCATAAAAGCCTTTAGTATGTGTTCACCCAGTAGGAGTTGAATCTTCGCCAGAGGAGATGGCTTGAGTTCTTTAAGGATTATGATATGAGTGTGCATTACCATCCTGGTAAAGGGTATGTAGTAGTAGATGCTCTTAGTAGATTATATATGGGTAGTGTAGCCATGAAGAGGAAGAAAGGAAGGATATAGTGATGGATGTTCATAGGCTTGCTCGCTTGGGAGTTTGCCTTATGAGCATATCAGACAATGGTGTAAAAAGTTCATAATGGGGCAGAACCTTCTTTGGTGGTGGAGGTTAAGGAAAAGCAAGACAGTGACCCAATATTGCTTGAACATAAGGGTGTAGAACATAATGAGAGAGTGGAGGTTTTCTTCAAAGGGGGAGATGATGTACTTCGCTCCCAGGATAGATTGTGTGTTCCTATTGTGGGCGAGTTGAGACAACACATTCTTGCAGAAGACCATAACTCTCGATATTCTATTCATCGAGGTGCCACAAATGTGTACCGCGATCTACGGGAAGTCTATTGGTTGAATGGCATGAAGAGGGATATGTTAGACTCTGTGAGTAAGTTCCCCAATTGCAAGAAAGTAAAGGTAGAACATCATAAATCAGTGGGTGTGACTCAAGAGATCGATATTCCTACTTGAATGAGGGATATGATCAATATGGACTTCATCACAGGATTATCGCGTACTCGCAGACAACATGACTCCATTTGGGTGATAGTTGATATGACTATTAAGTCATTTCGCTTCTTAGCGCTCAAGACTAAAGATTCGGCGGAGCACTATGCCAAAATTTACATATATGAAATTGTGAGGTTGCATGGGGTTCATTTGAATATTATCTTAGATATATGTCCTGAGTTTACCTCTCATTTCTTGAAGTCATTTCAGAAAGGTCTTGTTACTCAAGTTAACCTTAGAACAAAATTTCATCCACAGACGGATGGGCAGGTAGAGCGTACAATTCAGACCTTAGAGAATATGTTGAGAGCTTGTGTGATCAATTTCAAATGTAGTTGGGATGATCACCTTCCTTTTTTTGAGTTTGCCTACAATAATAGCTACCATTCCAGCATTCAGATGGCCCCTTATGAGGCTTTACATGGGCGTAGATGTAGATCTCTTCTTGGTTTGTTTAAAGTAGGTGAAGCAGCTTTGATAGGGCCAGATTCAGTCCTTTATGCAATGGAGAAAGTGCAACTCATAGAGATAGAATTAAGACGGACCAAAGTCGTCAGAAATATTATGCAGATATAAGGAGAAGGGAACTAGAGTTCCAAGTTGGTGATTGGGTTTTTTTGAAGGTCTCACCTATGAAAGGGGTGATGAGATTTGGAAAGAAAAGGAAGCTCAGTCCTAGATATATAGTCCCTTACAAGATCTTGAAAAGGGTTGGCAAGGTGGTATATGAGTTAGAGTTGCCAGCAGAATTAGCAGCAGTGTATCCGGTCTTCCAGATCTCACTCTTGAAGAAGTGTGTTGGAGACCCAGCCTCTATAGTTCCATTAGAGAGTGTGGCGGTGAAAGATAATCTTTCATATGAGGATGTACTAGTTGAGATTCTTGACTGTCAGGTTAGAAGGTTGAGGAACAAAGAAGTTGCTTCAGTCAAGGTTTTGTGGAGGAGTTAGTCCGTAAAGGGAGCTACTTGGAAAGAAGAAACAACCATGAAGCCAAGTATCCTCACCTCTTTCCTTCCGATTCCACTCCAACATGAAGTAATAGTTCCTCTTAAGTTTTCCAGCAATTTATGCGTAAATTCAATCTTAGAATCATGTTCCCTCAGTTTGTACTTGCATGTTCAGCATATTTGCATGTTATCGGAACTCAATACAGTCAAAAACTCAGTTCTCAGTGTTTAGTAATAGGGTTTGCACCTCTCTCCCTCTATTTAAGCTAGATTAATCTTCATTCGAGGATGAATGATCCCTAAGGGGGAGATTATGTAACACCCCGTAGCCAAAACAGACCAAAAAAACAATTTTTTAGAATAATTTGCAGGTGCAACTGACATGACCATCGCTGACCATAGCCTGACCCGCGGTCCATCCTGCACAACCGTCGATGGGATAAGAAACTCCCAAAAATCTCAGCCCAAGAAAATTGGTTAAATGTTGGTCGATGGAAGGACTTATGGTATGTATGTCAGACTACGGTCTGTAGTCCGTAACCGTCGATCAAGAATCCCTTCACCTAGTATCTTGCAAGAGCTACAGATGACCAACACGGTCCGTAGGTGGAAAATTTGCAGACAGTTAAGGGGAAACGAAGTTGGGTCAACTTCAAATGGTCATAACTCTTAGAATAAAATGAATTAGGTGTCCCATGACCTACCCACAGAAATATAATTGAATTATATTTCAATATACACCAATCTTGATAAAATCAGACAATTGAGTAAAATGTAATGCCCATTTTAGTAAAGGCCTGTCGAACAGGCCCTATCGACATACCTAACTACGGGGCTTCGGTTAGACAATGAACCATGAGTCCTGGCCATTGTTTGGTAAACAGAAAGTTATCCACGGGTCTTTTGGTCGTTTTCCACTTCGTTTAAACACTAGGTTACGTCATTTAAACCCAGAAACATAACTAAAACATATATAAGTGAAATCATTAAATCAAAACTAGAAATTAGAAGCAAGAGATGAGAAAAATCTCAAGAACCCTAGTTAAAGAACACAACAAGCTCCAGCAGTTCCATCCCCAAAACCTAAGTATTTTTCTATGGATTTCATCACCAGGTATGTGGAAATTCACTAGAGGGTTCCTTTCACCGATTGAGTCCCTAGTTTTATGTCAGATTCTTGATTCCCATATCATGCTTAGACCTAGGGCTTCTAGAACTTCGACAGAACTTCATGATTAATAGTTATATGTTCCAAGTCAGTTTTCCATGTTATTATTCATTTTTATAGCATGAATTTTCAGAACACTAGCTATGTATTTCTTTAGTTCTTGAATTATATATGCTATGTCATATATTTTAGTTACTTCATATATACATGCCTCTGTTTTTAATGCATAATTAATAGATTAATTATTGCATTTTCAGTTTGCATGTTCATTATTAGATTTACTCAGTCATGCTCAGTAAATTACAAAATTCATTGGGAGTAGGAGAATACTGAGTTGGACTAGGGTTCAGTGTACCCAATTAGT
This sequence comes from Solanum corneliomulleri, assembly GCA_027704805.1. Classification (NCBI taxonomy): domain Eukaryota; kingdom Viridiplantae; phylum Streptophyta; class Magnoliopsida; order Solanales; family Solanaceae; genus Solanum; species Solanum corneliomulleri. The sequence goes on along the minus strand of JAKWIY010002920.1, from coordinate 26,810 downwards.
CCCAGAACTGTTAGCCAAGTAGGTTGTAAGTCCCCTCTGTGGGCAATAAGTTTAGTGATCACACCAGCATTCCTTTATAACTTTGGCAAGGTATATTAGTTACTCTCGAAGAGGCGTATTGATTGGACTCAACATTTAGCTCATGTTATTTTATTATCGGTTATTAGTATCTCCCACAATTCAGTTAGACTCTCTGCATTGACCATTGATTAGTATATTCTGTATTTAGTTTCAGCATGTTATAAATTGATCATTGCATCCAGTTAGCTCAGAATCAGCATATCATTTTCAGATTATTTTACTTGGTTTTGTAGTTGTACAGTTATGTTTTATTTTAGCTTAATTGTATCCTACATGCTCAGTACCTTTCAAGTACTAACGCATACGTGCACTTCATCTTCTCGTGATATAGGTTTAGATTCTCATCATCCAGATCACGCATAGATCGATATCTCGATCTCCAGTTCATCAGATTTAGTGGTGAGTCCTCATTCTCCGAGGACAACAGTTATGAGTTTCATTTCAGTCTTTAGTCTTTTAATTTCAGTTTTAGCTAGATTGGCGCTTGTCCCAATATTTCTAGTCTAGTTTAGAGGGTTATTTCAGACATAGTTAGTTTCAACTTAGTATTGAGTTAATAAATTCATTGTATTAAACTCATCAGTTTTCATATTATATCAGTTTTAGTATACGGGTATTCCCTATCTTTTCATTATAAATTATGATTCATTTTCCAAATCAGTTTAATATCTTTGGGTATGATCATGAACATGCTAGTAGTAATAGCTTGGGATCATTGGTGGTCCTAGGTTCCATGTCCGCATTTCGAGGGTTGCTTGGGGAGTGACTGACCCAATCAACGGAGGGCACAAAATGGCCCATCCATGGACCAACGCTGCGTCCTTGGGTCCGTCGATGCAGGCTGGTGCATCATTGCCTGCGCACTGCTCATCAAAGGGGTGAATGGGAAATTTAACGCGCGTCCTAACCTTACCCTAATAGGTTTAATTAGCTATTTTTGGGTGTATATAATTTATCTAAAACGTGATCAATCCATTCCCAATCCCATACACACAAAATAGACTTTCGCTTATAAATCAATTCTCCATAGAAACCTACATTGTTTGTGAAGCTCAAGAACAGCTTGGAGCTTCGATTCCTATGGTTTCTTCATAAAGTTTTAAAGGTTTTCATGAATAAAATGGTATGGTGTCCTTCATCTCTAAGAAACCTTTCACTTGAAGAGTTTTTCTCAATGTTTTCAAACAAAAAATATGATCAAAGTTCTTCTTCTTCAATGTAGCCATGGGTTCCTTCTAAAAACGTTTTAATGGCTTAATCATGATGAATTTATGTTTATGTTTTGGTTTTAATGTGGTTTTCAATTCAACTTAATTATGAACCCATGTCTCTTCCAAAAATCGATATACCCCTTGCATGGGCATTGTGATCATGGTTTATTAACGATTGAATTGTGATTCTCTTACGTTAAATTGTCTATATATACTTTTATTTACATTAATTAATGATGAATTGATAATGAAGGATCCATGTGGATCATTGTATGAAAAATGGAACATGCCTAGTTTAGAGGAGTTCATTGTAACATTGCCTCTTTAATGGTTGAATGTTGAAGTTCATTAAGTAAAGATGATTGTAGATACTGTTTTTTTTGTTAATATCATGATTGAATTATGTAAAGGAATCTCGTATTAGTAATGTAAGGAAGGATTGCCATTATTTTTTCTAGGTTCTTCTAGTCTATCAAATGGTAACTTGTGATCTTGGCGTTAGGTTGGTCGTCTTGTATCTTGATTCTATTGTAATTGGTTCATGATGTTGTATAGGGTCAATTGTATCTTAGATACAGCCTATAATATATTATAATGATGAATTATGTGTTGGTATCCAATGTGGATTGATTCTTGAAGTCTTGATCCCTAATTCCTCTCTATTTTAATCCCATGATGTTAACTATAATCTTGACCGCTTCGAAAATTGAAGTAGAATTTCGTTTAAGACATGGTATCTTTAACGACTGCCTTTTGGTTTATTATTGATTAATTGAGAGTATGACTAGTGGACAATCAATGTGATAAAGAATTGATAAGAGATTGACTTCTCTTCACATTCTGTAAATTGATGATGCTATGAACATCATGTGATCTCAATTTAGGGTAGATGAAACATGATTTAGTCTTGATTATTATGTGTTAAACTACTGACATTGGTTGGGTTTATTGTTATATTACGAAGGTTAATCATAGTAATCACAGTAAAGGATATTAGCAAGTGATTTATAACTCACTACCTTCTAGTATACGTGTGATGCCTTGTATTATGTTATAGTATGATCTTGTAGCGACTTCTACATGATTTATTTCATGCTTAATGTACATTTAGATACTGCCCTATACATGTATTATTGATGAAAGAGTAGTAATGGTCAATAATGACTAAGGCTAAAGAATTGGTAAGAATTGCTCTACTCTTCTACTTTTTTAACTTCATTAGGCATTGTGTGGTATGGTCCACTTATGGTGCTGGTGTTTACTTTATTTCCATTGTATCTGTGTTGACCATGGCCTTGAAGGAAAATTGATGAATATATGAATGAGTGATTATGATGATCACCTTATGTGTAACTTATGCCTACCTAGTCTTCTTCTTTAGTTGTGAATCTCGGTTATGTTACTATTGTTATGAATATGTAAATGGTTATAAAATATCATGTGTAGGTGCTTCCATTAAAAAAATATTAAGCATTGTTGATCCCTACCTATGTACCCCCATGTGAATGGGTAAATAGATAAGGTTAGGAGTCTTGAAGGTAATGTGAAGATTGTCTTGCCACCTATGCTAAATGGTGTTGTGTGGTCTATGTTTTGTTGTGCATTATAGTCTTAAGAGGGTGGCTTCCTCAAGATGTTTTGGATAGCCATTTATGTGATCATGTTGACCAATGTACACACACACTCACACATGCATTCTTACAAGTAGTACAGGTCATGGTGAATAAATGAAAGGTAGTTCTCATATTCACTAGTGTCTACTCACTATGCATGTTAAGATGATGTCCATGAATGTATGATATGGGTTTCTTTAACTAGGATGACTTGATAGGTGTACTAGTAAGGGCAAGGGTATGGGACTTTGCCTATGCATTGCACATGTGTGCCTTGATAGGATAGTTTCTAGTTTTTGTTTCTATGTGTATGAATATGAATATATGAACATGTGTGACTTAATGTGTTATGTGAAAGGTTTGCTCACATATATGTATACACACACATGAATGATGATCTAGTCAATAGAGGAGCGTTGAAAGGTGTGCTCAATTGTAACCTAAACTAGATAGTGCTAATGGTATATCTTATGTCCATGTGAAAGGGTTTTTCACATGATTTAGGTTGATGAACTCTCATCTATTACCTATGAGCTAAGAATATAGGGATTCAATATACTAAGACTATATTTTATAAAGTAATTTTAATGAAGGCTTTTAACAAAAAGAAACATAGATTAGCACCGAGTGAACTTGAAGATGAGGGATGAACTTTTCCATTGTAGGAATGTAGGTCACCATAGACATCACGGGGTGGATAACCTCATGACCCAAAAAGGGTGTTAGAGTGATGTTTCCATGATGCCCACAAGTTCCATATATTATTCTTTCCATATAGGATCTAGCAATGTGATATCAACTAAATTGCTAGGATGTGTTAATTTTCTACCTTGGCTAGGTAAGAACACCTTCCATTGGTGTAAGGCTCTACAACACCGAATTCTATGTTTTGCACCCATGGTCTTAGTTTTGGTTAAGACTATAGTTTTCCTAAACTAAAATGGACAACAAATGTAAATGACTAGGACCATAAATAGAATGACTTAAGGGAGGTTACATAGGATAGGTTTAAGTAATGAACCCATCTAGACATTGCACGTGTAGCTCCTTAGAAAGTTCTAGGAAGGTGTTCTAATGTGAATGATTATTATTATGTCTTTATGTATGACATGGTAGTATTTTTATACGTGTCATGAAGATGTGCATGGTATGAGTCAATGTAAGGAGGTATTATTCTTATATGCACTATGTGAGTTTTAATGACTATATGATTAAATTAGTTGACATGAATGGAGTGGTCTTCACTTAATATAATGATGTATGAATCGAACGATAAGGTTTGTGGTCCGATGAAGGGTTTACTAAGTATGTGTCGGGTAATGGAGCTTCACATGTACATTGCACTAGTAGACTCAGATTGGGGTCATGAACCAGGTCAAGGTCTTAGAATGATGTATATGAAAAGAACTAAATATATGTGTAAATGTAGGTTACTTACTGTAAAGCCAATTGAGTTTTGAATTAAATGTGTCTTTGATATATTATGCTTATATGATGATATGTGTTGACATGTGTAGGTTGTAGGAGAAATCCTGATCTTCCAATTGTGTCAATACAATAAGATAGATGGAATTACGCTTACTTGTTTTTTAGTACAAGTTGCTATGGGGTTTTTTTACTTTTTGCTAACCATAAGGCGATGCATTGCACCAAGTATAACTAGAGGGTTACTTGGGAGGATAATTAGTAAGAGGAAAGAAGTTCATTGTGAAAGGAAAATATTCACAGTAAATAAAAGTGCTTACTATAATGTGACTCAAAAATGACTTAAATGATATATGTGTTTTTCTATGATGTTTGGCCTTTGAATATGTTTGTATGAAGTATGTAAATGATTCAAATGCTATTATATAAAATTTTTGATGAAGATTACTCAAAGAAGAATGAAGTATGATTTAAAAAAATTTGTCCCTTTTAAATGCATGTTTTTGCATGGTTGTCATACTTGGTGCATTTTTGTACTAATCCCATTCTTCTCTATTTTTTACACAAAGTGTAGGATATGGATTCTTAAAGGCTCTATTAAATGGTGAGGAGCTTGATAGATGATATCCAAGCTGAAGGAAATAAGTCCTTAAGGCCAACGATGACCTTGTATTTAGTTTACTGTAAAGTTTTATGAATTATATAGTTATGTATTATGTTATAAGGGTTGTGTACCTGATGTACTCTAATGTTGTTGAGTCTATGATTTCAAAGAGACTTAGAATCTAAGTATATAATATATATATATATATATATATATATATATATATATCCCTGATGTACTCTAATGTTGTTGAGTCTAAGATGGGAAAGAGATCTATCCATCTATCTATCGATCTATCTATATCTATATCTATATCTATATCTATATCTATATCTATATCTATATCTATCTATATCTATCTATCTATCTATCTATTATCTATCTATCGATCTATCTATCTATCTATATCTATACCTATATCTATATCTATACCTATATCTATATCTATATCTATATCTATATCTATATCTATATCTATATATATATATATATATATATATATATATTATATATATATATATCTATATATATATATATGAAGTAATCATCTAGCATATGATATGCTAAGAAAGTTTTAAATATTCCGCTAAATTTACTATGACAATGAAATGAATAATAACTATGAGACTGTATAAGACCTCCGAGAGGTCTAGTAAGTCATGTTACTTCTAGGGGGTGCTCACCAGATGTGACAAATCACGTAATCATAATAAATTGAGCTAAATTGATATAAATTGATGGAAAACAAATATTAAATTATACTGCAATATTAAATATAATTCAAAATTACATACTAAAATTATAAGTGATGTTTCCTAGAAAAAATACTTTACACTTTATGTCACTCCTGAGAATCCTCGATTAACCAAGAGAGAAGAATTGGGGAAAATCGCAAACATGGCCGGGAGAATCATACCTCTTCATTTTCAGAGGAGAGTAGATTATGGAGGATGGATAAGCCACATGTATTATATATCCTTTTGATAAGTTTTTAGGATCTGTATATTTGATGGTTTAGTAAACTTAAGAGTGTCTTCTGTTTTTTCCCCTTGGGATTTGTGGCTATACCTGAAACTGGTCTAGATGGGTATGTCAATTTTATGTGTGACATTGTTATATCCATGTATAACCTACAGTAAGTAAACTTTCTTTCTTGCTTTCTTCACTACCCATTTCAAGTACTCTCCTTTTGTAGTTTTTGTATTGATGATTTATTACAAGTGAAAATGAGAAAGTTAGATGTTTTTTGATAATCCTCCTGAAAATTTATGTAAAATACAAACAATTAAGCATGGCAATTAATTAAAAAGTGTCCACATGTGCTCGCTCGGTCACATTTCCTGTTTAAAGTCCAAATCATGGATTACAGTTGAATTAAGCTTGTAGATATTATGAAATGTGTCAATTTTTCTATGGATTCTTATAATTATAAAATAGTAGAAACGTGTATATATTCAATGGTTTGGTGTATATTTATGGCTCCGGCTAGGGCAAATAAAGCCTCTCTAATCTCCCCATTAGTGATGTCCGGTGGAACCACCGGAACATTACCTTCATCTCCAATAGAGACTTGATCACCTTGGGGAGGCACTTGAGCATACTATAAGGAACTTGAACTCCTTGTGGAGCTAGTCCATCTTGGGGAGCTTCGTCTTGCCTCCTTCAGACCTTCTTGAGGCAATTCTTATAGTAGTCATACTCCTATAAACACAAGATGAGAGATTAGGTATAGACACTTATAACCTCCATATAGGCACGACAAAATATTGATGAATAAAGTGAAACTCTATCGTCTTATAGCCTATCGCCCATAGATGTGTCGCGCCTCACACCGATGAACAAGACTCTACTAGACATGGAGTTTTGAGACTTTTGGATTCATAAGACCACTTTCATAACCTATACTATGATACAAACTTTTGTCACACCCCGATAGTACACACTAGGAGATATAATGCTCTCGGATTTCGACACGGCATACTTGACCTCACAGCGGTCTTGTATAAGCCCTTGGACATCATTCATTGCATACACCACACAAATAATATTTCATAACTTATTTCATATAAAATCATAGAAAATACTAAGTCTCAACATACGCCAATTTTAGACTAAAGGGACTCAGTCAATACAGTCGAAATATAGAAAATTAGTCTATTACAATTCTTTAAATGAAAATAAATCTAAAGATAGGTATGTCCTCGAGTTAAGTGAGGAAATTGTCGAACTTTTATTAAAAGAGTCCTAGATTTGAAGCTTTGATTCAATACATCTTTCACCTTCTAGCCACACCTTTAGAAATAGAAAAAACGTATGGAATTAGTACAATGCATGTACTATGTATGACATGATGCATAAAATCATGATAAACGGACATTTGTACCAAAATATGTTCTTTTAGATTAAAAAGTCATGCATAAGCATAGGAACCTCATTTAGAAACAAAATATATTTAAGACACATTTCTAAGTCACACTCAATTTATAGCAACTTAGAGTAAAGTTACAGTAACTTCACAGTAACTCACATAACACATGATAGCATAAAAAACACATCAAAACACATAAACATGAGACCCTCCTATCAAAGGTGATTGTAAGGCTAACTTGAGTGAGATATGAAGGGATCACCCATACAATCCCTTCACACACACACCAAAGAGATCCTTAGACTACCTAAGATAAGATTTTTCTCATTTTATTAATCAAACTTCCTAGAATTACTCTAAGACTCACCTAAATAAACGAAGAAGAGAACTCTCATACACCCTCTCCAAGCCTACCTAGGCAATCCTCAAAACTACTCTAGATACTTTCCTTTTCACTATCATACCTTTACTTAAGTCATTATGTCCTCTAGATCATTTAAGAAACATTCTACACTTCAGGAAATTCACATATTGGTCTTGGAGAAGACCTAGGGCACTAACATACTAATATCTTCAAAGCCTAGTCGTGCAATGTCTATATAGCATCCCATGGAAGTACCTAAACTTCATAGTACTTATACAACACTATCATGTATCCCACATATATAGATTGGGAAATAACTGACATAGACCATACTGGCTATGCCATTCAACTACCTGAACATCGTAGTAATTATCCAACACTAGCTATGCATGGAATCCAATGTCATTAGCCAACTCCAATGGAGGGTGTTTAAATTGCCAATGGTAGAACTAGGATAAATCTCATGTAGTACATGGTTAAAGAATATCGACGGTTTCTTTGTTCTCTAATGTTATCTTATTTTAGAAAACTCCCCAAACATACTCACTTGTTGCTAGTCTTTGTTCTCATAGAGTAATTAAAATAAAGGAGTGTATGAAATTGTTTCATATCTAGTTCATAACTAAATCACATTACACCTTACAAATAGGTCCCCTAGGGTTTCCGTACAAAGGCTAAGAGGATAGCTCAATGACGTTTCTAAGGATGATTTCATGTCATTCAGCCAATCAACATTAAGTCCACCATTCACATAAGAAGGATACCATTACGGATTTCAACATCAAGAATATCATAACCTCCATTGTAGAAGGTCCCACATAAATAACCTTTTTTACCATAGCCAAGCTCATATTCTATTCATACATATACATTCATGACAGAGGGTATTCTAACCTACTAACTCAACGATTCATATTCATGTTCTTCATATATCTAGTAAGGGACTTAAGTCTATCTAAACAAGACACACATCATTATAATTATAACACATCTACAATATCATTCATGTATCATATAGGGTCAACTAAGTGTTTTACAAGTCACCTACACACATATAAATAATCATAAATATAAGCCATCACAAGGCTCATATAAGTCATCAAGAAGCATCATACTCCATTATCAAGAATACACATAAGAACTTCACTATAGCCTACTAAAGACACCTGCCATCAATTAAGAGAAATTATTCTTTGACTTCACATATACTACAAGACATGAAGACCTTCATATTACTCATATAATCACGTTATATTATGATAATATCATAATAAATAATGTCATGTTGATGAGGCCCCATTGTTTCACAATTTATAAAGTAATGACGACGAGGCTACATAATTCACAAATATAGCACATATGCACCGCCCCATAAGTGGACCATACCAATCATCATTATAGTTTAACACATATACAATAAAATATATAGAGACTTAGGGAAGAATACCACCAATCGAATCCCACAACTTCAAACCATAGCCAAATCACCAAACACAATACTCAAAGGCCCTTACCCTGACCATGATCACCAATTCAATTCAATAATCTCATTATACAATGAATTCAAAGCAATTAATTATAAGTTCATCAATTTAGGACATCCTACATATTATTCTAACATAATTCTTCCATAATTTAATACCCCAAATAAAACTACACAAGACTTCAATAGTACGGAGACATAATCACGTCTCCCATAAAATAGTCAAAAATAGGATTGCATGGTTTTTATGGGTTCATAGATTTTTTAGGTTAAAATTACCAAATTAACATCAATTAAATAATAATACAATGATTCACTCTTTTTATGCAAGAACACATGGCTACATTACAAGTTAGAAGTTTATCTTTTCAGAAAGCTTTGGAAAACCATTTTGAGATCGGATCCTTAAGAAATGAGAATAAAGGATGAAAAACATAATTTTATTGATGCTAGACTATACAAATTGAGTAGAATTGATGGATAATACAGCTTGCAAGCTCCAATCTCCATTAAAGCTTTAATTGGTGTTCTAGAGAGTTCATTAGAGGTCTTGGGGTTTTGGTTTTGAATATACTAACTTGAATAGGGGTTCTAGAATTATAAAATTACTTAAAGTACCTAAATTACCTTAATAAACTGTCCAAACTATTTTAGGAATTCTAGGTGAAAACCCCAAAATGCCCTTCGGCTAGCCGAGACACCTATAGGAAATTGCAGGTGTCAAAAGACGGTTTCCACTAACGGGGCATCGATCCAACGATGTGTCGTACTGGCAAGTAATCGTTTCGGTAAGAGCATTTAAAATGGGAGCTTAATCTCCCTATAATAAGTGTCCATGGACGACAGCACCTATGGGTGTCGACTAGCCTACTAGGCATCGATTGCCTTCCCTAGGTGGGACTGTTTTTGAAAGTCTTGGTTCTTGAATTAGGTCCCCCTTAAGGACCCTTTGGTTGATCCTTGGTGGCGGTTTTTCTTGAAGTATATGAATGTTTATATATGTATATTGTGATTATTTCCTTGAAGGCATAATATGTGATGTAAAGTGATAATGAAGATGTTCATGTTGATATGTTTTAGGAAGTTGGAATCGTATATGTTGGAAAGATTATATCTAAATGAAGTATGTGAATATGTGAAGCATGATAAGTGTGTGAATTTTATGAATGAAGGTATGATTATGTTTAGGAGTCCATGTTATGAATATTGTGATTATGTTAGTGCTTACATGTACTCACACACACACCCTTTGAATGAATGAATAAAGTTAATAAGATGAATAGGGGAGTAGGGTGGATTCTTCGTGAGTAGAAATGAAGTGTCTAGACCATTCCCTACTAGTCCTAAAGAACTTTAATGAATTAAAAAGGGAGGAGATTTGGGGGGTGAACACTTTTCATGATTTTAGATGAAGTGTTAGCAGCAACTCACTATTCCAAAGAGCTTTCTATGAAAGGTGGAGGTTGAATACCCTTCGTGAGTTGAGATGTTGTATTCAAAATAAAACCTATAGGTATAAGTACCCCTCAATAGCTGAGATGTTGTACTAAATGACTCTCTCTTAACCTATCTTAATGAATGTTTAAGACTCTGTGGGGAGATATGCTTAGCACCTAGATAATTTGAAGAAGGGGTGGGTACACTTGGTGTGTAAAGATATTTTATCTAATATACCTCTTGAGATGAGTACTCCTTGTTTGTAGAGAATTAGTTCCTTAGAAGAGATCTCCTTATCCCATAAGTATTCGCCCACATAGGAGTAGATATTGGAAAATTCATGTAAAGGATCAGGAATGACCGTACGTTAGGCAAGTAGGGATCCCTCATTCGGTGGCAATTAATACTGGGATTCTATGTCTAGTTCTCATGGTCTATGTCGGTAAAAGCTAGCCCCCACAAATGAATGTAATGAAATATGTCTTCTAAAGGGTGTACTACTCAGGGTAGGGGTTGTATGTGAAGTTATCTATCCATTGCACAAGTAGGCATTTGGAGGGAGTCTTGGTGTGTCCTTATGTGAAAATGAATGAATGGGTCATTATGTGAGGTAAATGAAGCAGTGTGACATTATGTCTAATGAAAATTATGCATGTTGATTCTATGTCTAAGATTTATGAAGTGTGATGATTTATGTGTAAGGTTGATGAAGACTATGTAAATGATAAACGTTATTTGCCTAGTCTAAGGGAACCCTCAAGGAGCACTAAGGTGGAAGTAGTAGTACGGGATGCTATTTCCACATTGCACTAAGTGTAAATTGCGGTTGTCTTGCAGGATGCTTCTTATGTGAAGTTCCTAAATGCAAATATGTTCCTCTAGTTTCCTTAGTATTAAATGTTGACTTTTTAAGTGATATTAAGCATTCTTATATTTGATAGTCTTAAGAATCACTTAGGTGTGTACTAAAGAGATTGTATGGGCAGTTTCTTCATGTCTTAGCTTAGTGAGACTTAGGATAGCTTTAGATAGGGAAACTTTAGTAGAAATGGGTTTACTGTAATGTGTCATCTTATGTTGAAATTATTGAAGTTTTACTTTATGTGTTAAATGATGATCTATTTGATATTTTGTGACTATATTCATGAAGGTTTTACTTAAATAGAATGAAAGCTTTATTTCAACAAAGATGTTCTCTTTTATATGTGTTTTTGCATAATGTCATGCTTAGTAAAATGTTTGTACTACCCCATACTTTATATACTCAATCAGTATAACTTGAAGGCACGTGAAGGTTCATACAAGGCAAAGCTCGTGAAGTTTACTCTATCAAGACTTGGTATGTCCTCATATAGTTGAGCCAATAGTCTATGTTTTCTTTAGTTTTAAGATTTGTATAAGACTTATTATGTATTAATTTCAATGTAAAGGGCCGTGAACGTATGATATTTAAGATGTGTCAATACGTTGGCTTGTAACGATGAGACTTATTCGTTAGTATTTTATATAAGAAGTTTCGTATTTATATTATTGTGACAAGTTTTGTTTTAGCAGAATTCATATCTTATATAATGAATGATTGCGTAGAGTCTTGAACAAGACGTCAAAGGGTCAAGTAAACCGTGTGATGACTTAAAAGCGGTCCTTTATTCAAGGTTGTACATGGGAGTCGTTACACTTACGAGCTAAAGATATTATACAACGATCTACCTCACGCTACTAGCGCATCCTCAACTCGACCAAAGGTATAAGCCATGAACTGCCTAATGGATCCACTAGTCTACTGTGAAAAGGTTTCATCTAAAAAGTATGGACGTTTTCTACTAGTGGTGGATACATCATTTATGGGGGCTATGAGTTGTCTGAACTCTCTCCCATTTTAGTGCTCAATAATACCTACAAAATATGCTGGCTCTTATGATTAAAAAATATAGTGATTCTGTGATTTTTAGATTAGTTCTCAAGAATACTTAGCTCAAGGGTATCTTTTGAATTATAGTGTCCCTGTTTGCTTCTTTTAGAAGGCTAAAGTTCTGTTCTAAAACTTTTACTAAGGCTCTTTGGAAATCAAAGTTTCCTTATTAGTTAAATACTAAAACATTTCAACTCTTTTTGGGAATATTAGTCCCCATATAGTTTTGAAGAAAAGAACTTCATTTTACACTTTAATTGCTTGAATTTGAATCATAAAACAAAGTGAAAATGTTTAAGTAATAAGACTCTTGAAAACCTTTACGGACTTTAATTTACTTACTTCTTAGCTTTAGACTTTAATTCTTAACTTCCTTGAGTTTGACCTTAACTTTCTTTGAATTGAATTATTGATTAAATATTATGATTTGACTTCTTCAATGATTTCGAGGTGTTTAGAAATCATTTTAAAGTAATTAGAATCATTGAAGATGTTAATGTACCTTGGAATGACTTAAAAGGATTAATCTGCGAATATTGGACATTTGGCATATTAGTTGTGCGTTACGCCACCCTCAGTTGGTTGATAGTTTGTTCTGGCACACTGTTGGTGCACTGCACTAGGCCCTTTCTTGACTGAGGCCAACTTCTGCCGCACTGCATGCGCGACGCGCCTGGCTTTCGCAAGGGGGTCTTACGGATTTCTCAACTCGTTTTCAAATATCAAAATTCTTAAACCTCCATAGTTCTATCCCCAAACCCTTAGGATCATGAATACTATCAATACCCAACAAATCTAGATAAAAAACAACATTTAAAACTACTAATATACATCAACGGGTATTCAATAAACTCAACCAAAACAGATTCGACAACATTTATCACGAACTCACTTCAAATCATATGATCAACTTCAGAACTACAATACTGAAGTAATATTTATGTGTGGATGAATTACAACAACACGAAAGATGTCACATACCTCAATAGGGATCATCCCCAACGAATTCCACTAGAATCTATTGGCGATATTGGCGAATCTAGATCTTTCTTCCTTCTTCTTCTACTTTTTTTCTTCTCTCAAGCCCTAAGCGTGACAATACTTTTTTCTTTTCTCCTAAGCCCTCATCCGATATTGAAATCATGCAAACTCCATGTCGTTTGAAAGATCTTTCTTAGAGCTTTATTACCATATAAAGAATTGACTCTAACTCATCTTGATCTAGATGTTATGGCCATTAAAAAATGACCAAAACTCACTTTTCAAACTTAGAAAATTTCTAGATTTTTCCCTTTCTTTTCAAAAGTGTTTTTTTTTGTCTTCTTAGTTTATTCATAGATATAGATGTTACAAAACTTTATTTTCTATTAGCCGCCACAATCCTTTTATTTGGTATGTTGATGACTTTCATGAGCTTAAAGTTTCCACTAGAATAACATTCTTAAATAAATTAGTGTTTGTTAAGGATGTAAATGACGATATGTTGAAACTTACATAGTAGTAAGATTAGAAAATTTCATTTTTTCGAGGATATATACTTCAGTTAAAACATACATGTAAATTTTTATAAATTCTAAACAATTCTTTGTTTAATTTTCAATATATGTGAATAATTCTACATCTGTGTTTGGTATTAGTCTTTATATGATTAAGTCAATAAAATGTTTTTATTCTAGAGTTTTATAAAAAAGACTTCAGAATTATTGATTGTTGTATGTTTAGTCATTTCATAGATCTGGCTTTTTAAGTGTTTATGAATCATTCAATTATTACCGAATTAAATTCTATGATTGTTGCCATTGGTCGGCTACATTAAAAGTGTTTGCTCTATTGTTTTTCTAAGATTGAGTTTAAATCTGGATAAACATATTGTAGTTTCAGCAGGAGCGAACCGACGATGGGTGGTGCGATACGATTACTAGTATTTTGCATGATTTTGTAATGTTTTGACGAGGCGTTGACCAGATTGTTTAATATAGTACATATCTTGTTTTTATTCATGAACATGAATTTATTGTCAAAGAATCGTATTGACTCTTTCAATGTTTGTATTCAATTTGTTTCAGGAGGAAGAGGGTGATTCTCAACAGCAAATAGATTTAAGCTTCTACGGAAGGAGATGTTTTAAGAAACGTAACATCTTTTGCCTGTACAATGTTATTTAGTATGAAATATATGACTAAGTGTAAAGATAGTATTAATTTAGTAGTATAATAATTACTTATAACAAGTGGGTTCTTAATTAACTAACTATATAAGATTAGACAATTCAAATTTCCAACACCTTTTATTAGTATCTTTAAATTTTCATTTTTCTCGTTATCAATTTTCTGTTTTCTTCAATATGTTTAATTCGTTTTCCAATATCAACTGCATGAAGAGAATTGCCGTGTAAACCCTTTTAATCTCCCATTCAAAACATAACATATATCTTCATCTTTATTTGGAATGAGTTTTTTAATGTTTATATGAAATCATTTTCTTGGCATCTTCGTAGGATGACCCATAATAAACACCGATCCAATTCACTGTTTGAAACTAGAATTGGAAAAGTTAACCATGTTGTCAACACTAGTTGTCATCAAAGAAGTGAGACAAGACACCAACATAGATCCAACTTCATTAGTAATCACCTTTTAATGATTTTTAATTCATTTTACTTTGAAATTGATATGTTGGTCTTTGGGTCTCTAGTCTTATTAAAGGATTCAGCAATAACTTTGTTTCTCTCAGTTTTCCATCTTCATCACTAGGAATCAGATAAAATATGGAATAAACTTTCGATGATCCTCTTAATAATCCCTTGTGATGAAAAGAGAGAATAGAGGGATAATGGTAAAGTTTAATCTTTCATTAATATGGGAGACCCCAAGATAATCATATTCTCCCAAATATAAATGCATGAAAATCTAAAAGTTGTTCACCATTCTTTATTTTTGTCTCATCTCACTTTTTGGATTTCTGCTAGTGTGGATGCACGTTTTATTTTGCTAATTCTCATTTGTCCAAATTGAAACGGATAAGTTGGTTATGATTTATTCTATAAACAGGTAAAAAAGTTGATTCCTTATATATATTATTTACTCATTGCTACATGAAAGGAAGAAATTTTTTATATTTCAGAATTGGAGAAAAAAGGTATATACAGTATTCTTCGTGCAAATAATATTTGAAATGGAACTGAATATACAAAGAAGATCATGAAAAGGACAAGGATAAAAAGGATCATTTAAAGATACAAATGAAGTATTCAAGAAAAATTATTCTCAAATTGAAATGAAGAAATTGTTGATATTAAACAAGATGATAATTGAACAAGCAATAAATCAAGTATTTAATCTAAAAATGATAAAGATACTGAATACTAAGCTAGTTAACTTCAACGAAAAAAATTTATAACATGCTTAAACCGAATACAATAGTGCAAATATAGCCAATGCAATAGAATCTAACTGATACGTGAGAGTTACCAATAATCGATAATAAAGCCACATGAGCTAAATGTGGAGTCTGATGTATACTCCCCATCATGAGGACTCAATATACCTTGCCACAGGTATAGTGGCATGACTTGCATGATCATTTAATGATGCCCACAAAGGGGAATTAAACACTACATGGCTCGTAGTTTTCGGACTACATGGGTGACTGATCGTAGTCAAAATTTATATTATGGTACTCCTTATTAATTAAGATCCTAACATAGTATAACTAATTACTGTAATACATTGGATTGCTCAAAACAGACATGCCAACTAAGAATGCAACATTATTAAATTTATATATTCACATACTCATAACTGAGGAACGTACATGTGAAATATTAATATATCTTACCTAGCATGTGTACTTAAAGAACTAAAGAAGTACATAGCTAGTATTAATGAAAGAAACAAGTAACAACATGATAATCTAATTTGAAAAATTAAATTAACTTATCCATGATGATCTGCTAAGATTCTAGAAATCCTAGGTCTAGTTATAATAGGGGAATAAAGAATCTAAATGAATTGAAGGGACCTAACGAGAGAGAAAAACTAATTAGTGAAATCCCAAATTCCTGGTGACGAATTCCACGGTGAAATCTTTTGATTTTTGTGCTGGAATTGATGAAATCTTCCTGCATTCTTGAACTAGGGTTCTTAATATCTTTTATCCTCTTACACTAAAATTTTATGTTTTGAAGAAAGGTAAGTTCTATTTATTTTTCAAGGATAAAACTAACAAAAAGAAGGTAGTTTAACATCAAAATGACGTAGTTTAGGGGTACATCGAAATAGAAAAAGACCAAAAGATGCCTAAAATAAAAGTTGTCGGGGGCACAAACAGACGTCACTGATGGACTTTCGATTGACTGATTGTCCATGCTGCTGAATCGTAAGTCGGGAGTGGTAGGCTGGACAAGGGATTTTGACCTATGGACATGGACCATGGGTCGTGGTTTGACTTACGGTTTGTGAGTCCAGCCATGGGTGAATACTTAGCCATATTCAGGGGATGGTTCTAGGAGGGGCAGAACAAGATCTGTGGATCTCCCTACGGTGCATGGGTGGCTACTGTAGGTTGCACCTTCAACCCCTGGAAATATGTAATTTGGTCTTTTATCATATGTTGTGTTACAAATCCATTTTAAAATCACTCCAAAATCCCAATTCCCTACAAGTTCTTCCCATAAATTTCATTCTCAAGAAATGAAGAAGAGCCTAGGTTTTCACTTTATGGTCTCCAATACTTTTGGTATTTGATCTCAAGGAATGTTAGTATACACATATATATTCCTTTTTTCCACTGGTCCCAAGAATTGATATTGTAAAAGTTCAATTCTCAATTCAAAGTATACGTTTTCTTCAATTTCAAGGGTTGTTCTAAATTATAATTCTATAAGTTGTTTTCTACCTTTTAATGCACGAAAAAATTTAGTCACATGATTTTTAGTTGAACCTAAATAACAATGAATGATCCATGATTTCGTTTATGATAAACACATGGTGAATCTTTATAGGTATGAAAGATTAATTTCTTCAAATTATGCATGATTTTATGAACTTAATGTATATGACTTGATAATTCTTTTAAATGAAAGCATAATTAATGCCTATCTCATGGGATTTTGCTTTGCATTAAGAGGATATTGAGATATGGGCGCTCATATTAGTAGATGTGAGGTCTAGTAGAAGTCTTCTAATCCTAAATATCTGCCCTCGTAGGATTTCATATCTAGTTGATCAAAATAAGCGACAAGTTTTTGGTCCTTACCTTGACAAGTACGACATAAGTTTTAGTTATGTTATAGACACCGGATTCTATGTTTTAACTCCCATGGTCTATGTTGGTTAGCTTTAAACATCCCACAATAATGAACTGTTACCTACAAAGTATTGACCATTTTTATGACTTGTGCTTTCTAACCCCTTATTTTATTTTTTAGATTGGTTTTTGGATATCATGAAAAGTCCTTTTAGCATGATATACAATCATCTATGAATTTCTATCATACTTAGTACATTAATTGTATTAATGCATACTTGCGCCTACATTGTTTCTCTAATGTAGGGTCCGACGCACCTACAACACCTACTTTGTGCTAGTTGATCTCTTTTATCGACACAAATATTGGTTAGTTCTCATGTTTTGAGGGCAAAGAAACTTTATATCTTTTCCTTATTTAAATTATCAGTACATTGTACGTAGTGTATGAGTTACATCCCATGAACTTCATTTGACATATTAGACGACTTGTTAAGACTATGTCAGACTTCTGCTTTGTCAAACTCTTTTATATTATGAGAATGTTTATTTTCAAATATTTATTTATATTATCTTATAGAATGTATGGTAAGTGGATTCTGAAGGCTCTTTATGGGTCCTATAATCCATGGTACACCAAATATACACTTTGTGCTATGACATCTCACATGATAAAATGATGAAAATTTCATATAGGGAAGACAATTAATATCTATAATAAGTGCAAGTTTGGGGAACAATTTTTTTTATTTTCTACACCTTAGGTTTGAAGAAATATTTTTGTTCGACAGCTTTCATCATCAAAACTATCAATTAGAACTGCAGATTGACTCGAGTCCTCCAATAAAGACAACTCTTAACCTAACAACATGAAAAATATATGTAGAAGAGGTATGCACTCATACTGATTATGTGACATATCCATGAAAGTATATAAAGTTGAACCTGATGAATCTAAGACGTGAAAGTTACATGAAACTGGTACATATAACCTAATGCTTGGCCAAGTAATTAAACATCCAACAAATAGATATTGACTGAGATAACTGACTATAAGGTCACACAATAACTGAGATTAGATTACAAATAACCAGTGTAATCTAAACATGATCCAACATGTACACCAGCTCAAAGTACTTGGAAGGGATACAAAATTAGAAAACATGGATATATTAAACTGGTTTCCAAAGTAGTAAGGTATCAAGCCTAGACTAAAATATGATTCTTATAGCCTATAGCGACACATAGTTCTAGGACATAAGAATTACTATTAAAGGACTCAGCCTAAACTGATTGGTAAGCTTTAATCTTATATCTACTGGATCCTAAGTAATACCCGCAATAAAATTTATGCTGCTAAACTAAATAATATTTACATTTTCAATAGTTTATCAATAACAATACTAATAATCAAATAGTAGTCACTTTATGTGAAAGAATCTTCTGCATGTGGACTGAAAAGCTTAATATAAAAAAATCATAAATTGTTTATACTCTAACTGAAGCATAAAGATTAAATGAGACAACTCCAAGCACATGAATTATTTGTATTATGAGGGTTCATAAAAATATACTTTAAGTAAAGGTATCTAATAATAAGGAAAACATTTATTTATACACTATTCATGAGTAGGGATTGAAATAAAAAGACATTGCTCATAGAAAAACTATATATTTTTCATAGGATACCCATTAATGAAATCTATATACCTAGAATGAAAAAACCCTGACAAAATTCTTTAACGAATATTTAAAAAAGAAAAACCCTATGTTGAAGAAGACTGTTGAAGAAATCATTTCTTCACCTTCTTAGAATAATATCTTGAAAATCTTGTGTTCAACGGTTAAAGATTTCTATCAACTATTCATGAGTAGATGAAGGAATTTGACTTGAAGAGCTTGAAATCCATGGAAAATCACTTTTGTTGATGTAAGAGGAATTGACATAACCACTTGTAGGACTTGAAAGAATAGTAAAATGTGAGGAGAATTATACAAAAACTATTTTTGTTCATTTTTTATTGGCCAAGAGGCTTCTAAAAAATGCAAATCTGTCCAACAAATGTAGAAACATAATACCTCATTATTTTTTTTTCCATCAGTATGGCACTTGTGTTTCTCTAGTTCAAATCCATTCAAAGCCAGCGAAATAGATGCCTAGAACAAAACACATGATAAAACTAAAAATATCGTAACTTTTTTCTCGGTTCTCAAATTGACAAGAGGTTGGTGATTGTTGGAAAGAAGATCAAATAGATAAACTCATTTGAAGTTTACCCATGTAAAATTTGGTATTGAAACTCAATAGGTAAGGTAACAAAGATTTCAACTCAACTTTGTTGTAGAGAATTCGTATGACCTTAATTAATCTCCAAAATACATACACAATAGGAATTGCTCTTAACACAAATGTGAAATTAGATATCACTTCACACAGACCTATATGCATATGAAGAAAGATTCACATATTTTACTTTTACTTTTAAGGTTGTTACACATAACCATTGGTCAATGTTCTTTGAGTCAAATGAATTATTTTGTCTTTATAAAAAAAGCAGAAAAAGTTAATCAATAAGTACCATAGTCACTTATATTTTTTTTAATTTCGTTCAATTTTTAAAAAAATATGGAAAGTGATATCTTCAACGACTTTATTATTAAAGATGAAATTTTTGTTCTTAACAAAAATAATATTAGTACCCAACTCATTTTTAATCCAAAACCTCCTATTTGACCTACTACCATATTTGTAAAACCTCTTTATCTACTAAATAAGTATTCGGAAATTTCTTTGTATACAAAATAAATCTTTTTATCTATAAAAAGTGATAAATATTCTTAGTAGAGAGAGTTTGTATTAAAGAGGATGAAAATAATAGGTTGTACAACTGCAAGTCGTGGCGAGATATAGGGATGGCGTTGATTATTTAACAACCTTAATTGAAATAGTCCATTGTAAATAGCTTGTATACAATCCATTTGCATTCAACGTATTTAAAAAACCCTCATGATCTCCATTAAAGAGAACTAAGGAAACCATTTTGTCTCCACCATTAGAACAATAGAAAATGAATAGAAAATAATGAAAAAAGATAATAAGAAATCAAAATCCATGTGAATAAATTAACGTGACATTGTTTCTTTGTTTCATATGATTTGACTATGATAACTATATCTACATAGTCATAAATTCTCACATGAGAATAAATTCAATTAGTGCATTAAAAATATTTCACATCCCAAACTACCCTCTAGACGTGATTGCAGCTGCTAAAACTACCTTCTAACACAACCTGTCATGCGTACAAAATATTCATACACTTACAAAGTTATTTAAGACCCAAATCCAAAATATGTGTAACTATAAAACTCATCAATACACATTTAAAACAATTATAAAAATAAATCACATATTGATTAGGGCAAATAAAAGATTATTGAAATAACAAATCACTAGCCCAAATCTAACAATAAGACCAGATTGAATCTGTGGAGTTACATGAGTTCAACTGTCAGTAATGCAAACCCAAGAAAAAAAGTCATATGCTATAAATAGATTGAAATGAAGCACTAGCCTCCACGAAAAATGTGCAGTATCACCTCACTAAGAGAATCCATGTGAATGAACTCTTCAATACTAGTCTCACCCTTTGTAATGGTATTTGCATAAAAATGTAATGGTGTCACCGTAAAAATGCATGTTAGGAGTGAGGTTGTATGCAGAGAAATCAGTTAGTTCCTCCACCGCTACATTAATAGCCTTGGAACAAGTATTAGAAAATATATTGTCACAACAAACACATGATGAGATGCACAAGAATTGGCTCCATAATATAATGATCAATAAACCAAAACAAATGTTTGAAAAGGACATCGAATGTCTCGAGCTTAATCCACAATATAGCTTGTCATAAACGAGAATGAAGGAGAGAAGCCAAGCACCCCACAAGTCTAAAACAACATATATAATGAACCAAGGTATACTATGACAACATTTACAAGGCCTTTAACATATTACTACATCATTTGTATTCCCCACTAATATTACGACAATTAATATGTTCCTAATAAATATATCACAAAATGAAGTTAGGATATCAAACATCATACTACATATCACAAATAAAATCATATATGGTATTTATCTGAATATAACATATTTACTGCTAATCAAAGAGCACAATTTTTTAAAGCACATACTTGTCCAAAAATATCGAAGAGAAAGATAACATATATTCGTAAATAAGAAGTAGTAAATCTTAAAGTCGCTCTTCAATGGCTTCAATCTATAAAAAATATTCATTAACTATATATAGTAAATGCTCTAGTCTGGCTCAAACCAGAATATCTAAAACCTTCAAGTTTTAAGCTCAGCCTCAATTTCTCATGCCTTAATCCCTATGAAAAAGAAGAAATCTTATCAATTCCCCACCTAAATTTTCACTTATATTCTACAAAGGTAATGTTAGTACTCAAAGAATAAAAAGTAATTCAGGGTGTCTTCCTAACTAAAAGAATACCCCCCCCCCCAAAGTAGTAGCTTAAAAAACAGTCTACAAATTCAAAATAGCTTCTATGAAGCAAACCTTAGACGTAAGTTCTCATTTTATAGAGTACTCAATAAAATCTTACCACTCCACTCTCAGTTAATTGGAAGAAAAACTTGGAATTGTATAACAATATTTTCCATTATCTTCTCTTTATACAAAAAGATATTACTACATCTTTGGCTCTTTAAAAGACTTACTTGCAGTACTTCCCGACAAAAAATTCCCTACAGATATATTTGAGTTTTAAGCTACCAAGAGCACACAGTGAAAAATAGTTCAATACCTGCGACTAAACTCTTCAAAAAAATGAAACGGTGATTTAGCATATGTCTATAAGATCTTACAAAATCTACTCAATTTCTTCTTTCCTCCAGAAAAAAGAATCAAAAGGAATTACATTCCCTAAAATTCTACTCCTTTCTATAACAAAGGCAAGAGGAATAAAAAAGAAAAAGGATGATGTTCCTTCCCTTACATTTTAATACTATAATAATTATTGGTTAACTTATTCAGTAACACATTACTAAAAAAGAGTTACTACAAATGTTTTCAAAGCTAGGCAATTTATTACATACTATTTGTGAAATATATCTGCTATAAATAAACTCTCCTAAATATGTAGAGAAGGTAATTTTCACAAAAGAAAGACGAGATAAATGAAGTTTCATAAATTTTCAGATAGTGCGACCAATATTGAGAATAGATTTTCATTATATGGATGATGTGTACGGGTGTTGAGGGAACAATGAAGGATAAGAAGATTTAGAGTGATATATCCAAATCCACACCCTTTAACTATAAGATAGCTAAAATATATATTATTTTTAAAAAGTAATATTTCAATATACATTTTGTAAACATTTGGTACATGAAAATATTCGATCCAAATAATTTATTTTCTTTTCAGGGAATCTTTTGATGATGTTATTTTGTGAACCTTCACAATGATTTTGTTAAGAAATGTAATGTTTAAATACATTAAATTTTAATATAGAATAAGAAAATATTAGAAAATTACAAAAACTATATATGTATAATACATTAATAAATTGCTTAATTACTTGGTACCTACGGTCCTGTAACGACACATTTGGTTTTTTTAGTACTAGAGTTTTCTATTCATAAAAGACTCTTTCAATTGATTCTAAATTGACATTTTTGACTATTTGTAACTATAAGCATGTAACAACCTGTTTAGTTATTTCGAGCAGTATAATCATTTGTGATAAAATCTGACTGGGTCGACGGATCAGGCAACGGACCGTCATGGTCGCGACGGACCGTAATTGTCCCGTCGTCCCATACTTGTGTAATTTCTTCTGCTGCTATCCTCATTGCCCTCGACGACAAGTACGAAGAACCTTCATACGCACAACGGTCCGTCGAGCGTCTTCGTGCCAAAACACTTAAACTCTGAAATCTAGGTACGGGGATCAACTCTCTGAACTTCGCGACGGAATTGCTGCACGGAACGTCGTAGATACGATGGACCGTCACAAACCTCTTTACTGATTTTGAATCTCTGAACTTTGTGACGGATCTGTAGGACGGACCGTCGCAGGTACGACGGGCCGTCACGAGCTGCGTAACTCCGACTGGGTCGGATTTTTGCTAATAGTTTTAAAGGGGTTTTTTGCAGTATTCATGACAAAATATATGAAATTAGTGGGGTAAGTTTAATAATTTAGTTACTTGGGGGTTAAAGAAGATAATAAGGAAATAAATAGTGGGTTACTTTTATCATATTTTACAATTGATTATATGATAATAAGGGTAAAAGAAAAAGATTTTGAAGAAGAAAAATAAAAAGAACAGGGAGAGAGAGAGAACGAAGAAAAAGCAAAGGCATTGGGAAGTAGCTTGCTTGATCACGATTCTTCGGTGGAGGTAGGTTATGGTTTATGCTATTTCATAGTAAACTCAAAATAGCGATTGATATGTATTGGGTGGTATTGTAAAGTCTTCTATATGCTTGATTGTGTGTTTGTATGTTGTGATTGTGAAATCTTCAATCTTAGCCCTCTCTATGAAGATGATGCCTTGACATAAAAGAGGCTTGATGAACTAAAACAATGAGATAAATGGATCGGAGTGTCACGTTCCGACACGGTAGCAATAGGGGATTGGGTGTCACGTTCCGACACGTAGTATTATGGGATCGGGTGTCACATTCCGACACGTAGTATTAGGGGATCGGGTGTCACGTTCCGACACATAGTATTAGGGGATCGGAGTGTCACGTTCCGACACGATAATAATAAAGAGAAGTAATCGTTAATTATGTTAATATACTAAAATTCAAAGAACCTATTTCCCAAATGAGTACGGTGTGGAGGCTTGAGTCCTTATACGTGTGCTTGGTGTTGTTGCCAATGGTTCTTGTACTTGTTGTTGTCACCTGTTGAGTATCGTAGTTGATTTTATTGTATTATTCAGTATATATGGCTTTCTATTTTTAGTTGGCCGATGATACTTACTCAGTACGTGTTCCTTGTACTGACCCCTACTTGTATTTTTCTTTTTGTTATTTGTGGAGTGCAGCAAAGGTGCCATCGACTTCGACTCGTCCGCAACTCTAGCCAGTCTCCAGGATATCAGATTTCAGGGTGAGCTATTATTCCTAGCTTGGACTGGATTCTCTCCTTCACGTCTTGATGTGTTGAAGTTCGGACATGAACCATCTCTTTTACTTATTTTAGCTTCTTAAATACTCTTACGATTAGAAATTTGAGGATAGATGTTCTTGGTGTGATGACTTCCAGATTTTGGGGATAGTAGTTGATAAACTTTAGAAGTTTATTTATTGGTTATATTGATAAGATTTTTAGTCTTCCGCATTATATTTTGTTCATTATGGTTAAAATATTGGTAAATGTTGGGGTTTAGATTTGTTGGTTCGCTCACATAGGAGGATAAGTGTGGGTGCCACTCGCGGCTCGTTTTGGGTCGTGACAAAGAATATAAGTAGGTGGGTAATTTTAAGAATTGATATAGTTGGTGGTTGAATAAAATAAAATTAAAATTAATAGTGAGTCACTTTTATAGTTTTTATAATTGATTTTATAATAATTACGATAAAAAATTGTTAAAAGAAAGAAGATGGAAAAGCAGGCGAGAGAACATATGTCGTGGGGTGTTTAGAAGAGACAAACTTAGGTAACGTTCAATTGTCTTTAATAAAATATAAGGGATTATAGTTACAATTAGGATGTGCATGCTTATTGGTAGGATGAAACGTATTTATCATTGTTTTTTCAAGTATTAGTATTCCACACGTGATTTGCAATAGATATATATATTGGAGAAAAATTTAAGTAGTTAATACAGAATACAAAGTTAATATTATTATATTGAAGAAGTAAAAGTGGATTGCTGAAAATGATTAATTAAGGACTTTAATGTTGGAATTGATAAGGTTACAAAATAGAAAGTAAGGTTTGTTTTTTAAATATTATTTTTATTTTAAAAAGAAAAGTTTGATTTGGGAATTGATAGCCATAAATGATATTAAAAATTATCTTTTTAATAGTTAGTTACTAGAAATTATATATGGAACAAAAAACACAAGTAAAGGTCTGTTGGGGTAACATATATTGAATAAGTATCATCAATCAACCGAAAATATAAACTAAATTCAATGAATAATAGTATGAACTCAGCTATGACACTTAACAGGTTGCAAGTAACAAACAACATGAATAAGTTACCACACAATCAATCATAATATCAAGCACACACACAAGGACTCATGCCTCCACGCAATGCTCATTTGGGAAATGGGTTCGTTGACATTGAGTACATTAAGTTAATTTAATATATTTTTCTTTTAATGTTATTGTGTCAGACGTGACACTTCGATCCAAGAATACTGTGTTAGAAAATGACTCTCAGATCCAAGAATACCGTGTCGGAACGTAACATTCCGATCCAATTATACCATTTAGAAATGTGACACCCTGATCAAATTATACCATGTCGGAACGTGATACTCCTATCCAATTATACCGTATCGAAACGTGACATTTCGATAAAATAATACCATTAATTTATCATTTATTATCATTACTTTTCAATTCGTTAATAATATTTCATCAAGCACTGATTATATATGTAGATACTTGTTCATGTTTTTTATTGCTTACAACCTGTTAAATGTCATAGTTAAGTTCATTTTATTATTCATCATATATTAGTTTCTATTTTGGGTTTGCCGATGATACATACTCAATACATGTTGCCCCGTATGGAGCCCTATTTGTGTTTTTTTGTTTTTCCTTTGTGGAGTACAACAAGGTATCAATGAAATCGATTTTCCTTTAACTCTTGCAAGTCTCAAGCATATCAGGTTCTAGAGTAATTTATTTATTCAATCTTGTGTGGATTCTCTTGGTCATGACATGATGTCCTTTATTTCGGACATAAACTATTAGAAGTTTTGTACCCAAATTCAAGAAGTTTAAGTATAATGGAGCGGAGACCCTCGACGGACCGTCGTGCTTGGAACGGTCCGTCATA
>JAKWIY010002919.1:0-55726 GCA_027704805.1 Solanum corneliomulleri | reverse complement strand
ATCGATCTACAGTTAGTGAATTCCTCAATCATGTTGAGCAATATCACTTGAACTGACTGATTTCTTATCGTGTTACTAGTTGCATGTTAATATCTTATTTAGCATCATGTCAATAACTCTAAGAGTGTGTTTGATATGAAGGAAAACATTTTCTGGAAAATGTTTTTCAATTTTCTCATGTTTGGTTGGGACAAAAGTCTTGGAAAATGTTTTTCAAATTAACTCATTTTCCTCAAAATTAAGGAAAATGACTTCCTTTTAAAATTTAAGAAAAACATTTTCCAAAGCTCTTCTCTAACTTCAAATTACATGTTTTTTTTGGCAAAAAAAATCAATTTTAAAAATATTTTCAATTTCAAAATATATATTTTTCACCCGATCCCGACCCCCATCCACCCACCCACCCCCCTAACCCCCCCCCACCCCTCCCAAAAAATTTGAGTTCGTTTTTTAAATATTTTTATTTTGAAACTCCTACCTCCCTCCACTCCCCCGCCAGCCCCCTCTACCCACTCCTTACCACCCCCCCCCTCAAAAAAATTAATTTATTTTTAAAAAATATTTTCAATTTTAAAAATTTATTTTTTACCTAACCCTGCCCACCCCCGTCAGCCCCCCCCCCCCACCACCAACCACACCACCCACCACACCCCAAAAAAAAGTATTTCTAAAAATATTTTCAATTCCATAAATTATTTTCTACTTTAGTAAAAATAAAAGATGTTTCTCAAAAAACATTTTCATTCATAAATTAAACATTATAAATCTTTCTAGAAAATATTTTCTACTCACCAACCAAACATGAGAAAATAAGTCTAAAATCTACTTGTTTTCAAGAAAAACATTTTCTAGGAAAATGTTTTCCTTCATACCAAATACGCCCTAAGACTAAACTATTTCTAATGCCTATATTCACACGATTGTCAGTCAATAGTGAGGTGCATATGCATATTTCTATGTATCAACCAAGCAAGGCCAACAAATATTTTCTATTCATGTTAGCCAATCAATTAGCCCTCCCTATGGAGTTCAAGACGAAGTTGTCACTTTCTCGTATTATGTTTGAAAATTTCCTCTTTTGAGTCCAATTTGTCATAGACATTATATGAAAGATGATCATATAATTAAGAGGAAAAAGAATTAAGTAACCGCACGACCCGTAGCACATATCAATTCAAATTCATGTAACAACAATTATGCAACTACCATAACTTAGAACGAGAAGTTTAGCTCAACACAGACATGAAAAGTTAAAAATAATCCATAGAAAAACCTTAAAATAGAAGAAAAACGATTTTCTTTGACTTATAAGATGATTTCTAGCTTTTTCTAGGTCAAAATTGTGTTCCAAAATGTTCTTTAAAATATTAAGAGTAGAACATATCCTCTTCCCACCCCCCCCACCCCTCCCCCCACCCCCCACCCCAAAAAACTAAATTTGAAACTAGTTAGAACAAATGTTAGATTGAAAATACTCAAGAAACTGATTTGAAAAAATTAAATAGAGTGAACTTATGAAATTCCTTGTGTATATTAATCTGCAGAAAGTCTGAATTTATACAAAGAGAAAACATAAACATTAAGACTAAAATGAGAACATGTGCCACTAACTACCATAAAAGGGGGCCACTAACAGCCATAATGGGGCCACTAACTTCAGAAAGTTGAGCAACTAAAGTTGACTAAGTATAGCTAGAAAAAAGGAAGCACTAAATTGAAATAAGTAAAAAACAGTAAAAATAATAAGCTGAAAAAATGTCAATTGTCTAACACTTCTCCTTGGCATTTTTGTGGCAAACACCAATTCTTTGCCTCAGATCTTCAAACCTTTCCTTTGGCAATGACTTGGTGAAAATGTCAGCTAGCTGGTTCTCAGATGAACAATGAACAAGCAACACTTCATTAGATTGTTGGACTTCTCTAATAAAATGAAACTTGATCTTGATATGTTTAGTTCGACCATGAACACTGGATTTTTTTGAGATTGAAACTGCTAAACTGTTGTCACACATGATCTTGGTAGCTTCTTTTTGTTCATGGCCTAAGTCCTTCATCATCTTCCTTAGCCAGATAACTTGATTCACAGCAGATGCAGCAACTATGTACTCAGCTTCTGCTTTTGAATGAACTCTAGTTTCTTGTTTTCTAGAGCTCCAACTAAAACAACTTGTCCCCAAATCGAAAATATATCCAAATGTGCTCCTGGAATCATCAACTCCACCACCTGAATCACTGTCATAGTACCCGATCAGGTTCATAGTTACTTCGGCAGATGTTGGAAAAAAATTCCAAACTTGCTAGTTCCTTTAATATACCTTAACACTCTTTTAGCAGCTGTGAGGTGTGTGTCTCTAGGCGAATGCATGAACCTAGAGAGCAAACTAACAACAAATAGAATGTCAGGCCTGCTTGCGGTTAGATATAGAAGACTGCCAATTAAGCTTCTATACATACTATCATCCACTTTTTCGGAATCCTCATCCTTGCCAAGCTTCACACCAGTAGATATTGGAGTACTCACAGGTTTGCAGTCTTGCATTTTGAACCTGTTTAAAATATCCAAAATGTATTTCTGCTGGCATATGAAAATTCCATCACTGGACTGCAACACTTCCATGCCGAGAAAGTATTTGATGACTCCAAGATCAGTCATTTCAAAGATTTTCTCCATTTCATCCTTGAACCTTTGGATTAGATCAATTTTGCTTCCTTTCACAAGCATGTCATCCACATAAATTGAGACAATTAAGGACTCACCTGCAGCATTGACTTTCACATACAAAGTAGCTTCACTTTGACTTCTACTAAAGGCAAGTTGGATGAGATGATTGTCCATCCTCTCATACCATGCCCTTGGGCTTGTTTTAGTCCATACAAGGCCTTTGTTAAGAGATAAACTTGATCCTCTTTTCCAGGAGTTGAGAAACCATCAGGTTGCTCTATATAGATCTCTTCAGCAAGCAAACTATTCAAGAAAGCCGATTTGACATCAAGTTGATGAATCTGCCAGGAACTATGAGATGCAAATGCAAGAATAAGCTTGATTGTGTCATACCTTGCTACAGGATCAAATGTCTCATAGTAATCCACACCATATTGTTGTGTGTATCGCTTCACCACCAATCTAGCCTTATGTTTGCAAATTGTTTCATCAAGATTGAGTTTTTTCTTGAAAATCCATTTTACACCAATTACCTTGCGATTTCTAAGTCTGTCAACAAGCTGCCAGGTTCCATTCTTCTCTATCATGTCTAGTTCTTCTTGCATAGCTCTCCTCCATGCCTGAGAGTCTTGTGCTTCAGCATAGCTTGTTGGTTCAGAGCTAACCAAGTTACACCGCTGATAGACATCTTTTAAGGATCGAGTTCCCATCACTGGTACATCATCCACTAGTTCATCTTCTGAATGTTGAGGCTGCTCTATTGAAAATGAATTAGAATAAGAGGTCTTCTGATTTTTCCAATCCCAACCAGCTGCTTCATCAAACTTCATTTCTCGGCTAAGAATTAGTTTGTCTAATTTCAAACAGAAAATCCTGTAACCTTTGGATGAACTATAGCCCATAAATATGCCTTTATGAGCCTTGTTATCCATCTTACTCCTTTTTATTTCTGGAACTCGATAATAACATATACACCCAAAGATTCTGAGATGGTGTATTAATGGTTTGTTCCCACACCAAGCTTCATATGGAGTCATGTCCTGCAAGGCCTTAGTAGGCAATTTATTCAGCAAATATACAGAGGTATTGACTGCCTCAGCCCAAAATTGATTTAGGATCTTTCTTTCGAGCAAAAGACATCTGGCCATCTCCATTACTGTCCTGTTCTTCCTTTTAGACACGCCATTTTGTTGTGGAGTGTATGGTAATGTCAATTGGCGTTCAATGCCTGTGCTTTTACAAAACTCCAAAAATTTAGAAAAAGTGTATTCTCCTCCGTTGTCAGACCTTAAAGCCTTAATACTAAGATTACATTGATTTTCTACTAAAGCTTTAAATTATTTAAAAACATCAAATACTTCACTCTTCAATCGAAATAAACCTAACACATTCTGGTGTAGTCATCAATAAAGAGGAGAAAATATATGTTACCACTCAGCGAATCTGTTTCCATTGGGCCGCAAACATCCGTATGAATGAGCTGAAGTTTCTAGTTAGCTCTTCGTACTTGATTTGCTTGAAATGGCAATTTTGTTTGCTTTCCCTATTGGCAAGTTTCACAAACTTGAGCATTAGAAAGAAATTCAGGCATATTTTCCACTAGCTCTTTTTTTTTTCATCTCGGCGATGCTTCTCAGATTGAAGTGACCAAACCTTTTGTGCCATAGGTTTGTACATGTTTGTGAAGTAATAGTGTAAGTCTGCTCAGTTATTTTCTCCCAATCAAGTGAAAACATTCTGTTGCTCATGTTGACATAAAATAACTCTACTCCAGAAGGGTCAGAAGCAACACATTCACGATTCTTAAAATGTAGAGAATAATTATTTTCAAGCATTTGTCCAACACCCAACAAATTTTGCCTCATATCAGGTATGTACAAAACATCAGAAATAGTTTTGATACCTGATATTGTTGAGATAGACACTGTACCTCTGCCTTTGACTTCTACTGCCTCACCGTTCCCACTTTTACTTTAGATTTGTAAGTATCATCTAGGAATTTGAACAGTTCAACATTATTGCACAAGTAATGTGTGCAACCACTGTCAAGAAGCCATGAATCAGAGGATTCACTGATTGAAAAGTATGAAACTGCAAATATTTGCTCTTCATGTGCATCGTCAGCTTCTTCTACTTGTGCTTGCAAAGCACCAAAGGCCTTTGCTCTTGATTTGAAGACCTTGGATACATGTCCCGTCTGCTTGCATTTGCCACATATAGCATCGACTCTCCACCAACAATACTTCTCCAGATGTGTATTTCTTTTACAATGTTTGCAAGGAGGGAACTTCTGCTTCACATCTCCACTATTGTTTCCTCCATCATGCTTGCCCTTATTCTTTTGGTGGAATTGTTTCTTTCCTTTTTGCTTTTGTACAGACAAAGCTCCTTCAATGAACTTTTCCGGTCTCAAAGTCCTCTTTTGCTCTTGTGCTTGAAGAGCACTCATTAGTACACCTAATGAAAGTTTGCTCAGGTCCTTGGATTGTTCAATAGAGAAATCTTAGATTCAAATATCTCAGGAAGAGTCACAAGATTTTTCTCCACAATTCGTTTATCTGTAAATTCTTCACCAAGAAGTCTAATGTTATTAAAATTAAGGATATTATCAGCATACTTACTGATAGTTTCATCCTCCTGCATATTCAAGGACTCTCAACTCTCTTTTAGGTTCAACACTCATTTGATTGTTCTATCGCTGCCTTGATATTATTCTTTCAACCTTCCCAAGCCTTTTGCAGTCTCTTTTGTCAGTTTTGACAAGCCTTGATTCTGTAAAACACAGTATCTGCCACATTCTGCATAAGCGACATGACTTTAGATTTCTTTGTTTCTCTTCGTTGTTGGATTTGATCTGAGCCAAGGTAGGATTTGCTGGTAGAGCAGCAAATGGTTTATCTTCTGTCACAGTTTCCCAAAGTTCATAAGCTTCTAAAAAAGCTTGCATCTTCACAGACCATATTTGGTAATTTTCACCAGTGAAAGTGAATGTTGGATTTAAAGGTAGGTTGTTAAATGCCATTTGTATTGTAGGTTAAAACTTTTTTTTGTCCTGTAAGATCAACTAGAGGCTCTGATGTCACTGTTAGAACAAAAATAATCAAGAAACTGATTTGAAAAAAAATAAAAGTAGGGAACTTATGAAATTCCTTGTGTATATTAATCTGAAGAAAATCTGAATTTATACAAAGAAAGAACATACACATTAAGACTAAAATAAGAACATGTGCCACTAACTACCATAAAAAGGGGCCACTAACAGCCATAATGGGGCCACTAACTTCAGAAAGTCGAGCAACTAAAGTTGACTAAGTCTTCCTAGAAAATAGGAAGCACTAAATTGAAATAAGTAAAAAACAGTAAAAATAATAA
This sequence comes from Solanum corneliomulleri, assembly GCA_027704805.1. Taxonomy (NCBI): domain Eukaryota; kingdom Viridiplantae; phylum Streptophyta; class Magnoliopsida; order Solanales; family Solanaceae; genus Solanum; species Solanum corneliomulleri. The sequence continues at coordinate 49,692 of JAKWIY010002919.1, read as the reverse complement.
TAAGCTGAAAAAATGCGAATTGTCTAACAAAAATAAGAACAAAGTTGGAGCGCCGCGGACGGTGTAGTGCCAAGTGACGCAGTAGGACATTCCTCTAGCAACTCAATTTACCTTCTTGTCATCTTGAATTCCTTTTTGGGGCCATTTTCATTGTCTTAACTTGGGGAACAATGGAAATGATTTTTGTCCCTTCTTTATTTTCCCTTTTCTTTTTTAAAGTAATACTCTAATTATTAAAGAGAAATTTTTGCATATAGCCATTAAAAGATAGCCTAATTACGCTTCATAGCTATAGTTTACTAATTATAATTCGTAGATACATGTTATAGGGAGGAGAGTGACGAGTGAGATTGGGAGAGGGAGGAGAGATGCGAGCAAGAGAGGGTAGAGAGTGGGAGAGAGGTGAATTGTATATGTATATCGGTTATATAATAGTATATTATACAAATGTATTTATGTATTTTAGCGAGAGAGATTGGGAGAGGAAGGAGAGAGGCGTGCGAGATTGAAAGAGGGAGGAGAGAACCGAGCGAGATTGAGAGAGGAAGAAGAGAGGTGAGCGAGAGAGGATAATTTTTTTTTATTAATTTGCATGTACATTTGTATAATTCACGTTTTTTTTATAATTGAGTATTATAAAGCCTGGAATAATACAAATATAATAAAATTCGAAATAACGAATTGATACAAACATAAACATATGAACTTTAAGCAATTATACAAAATATATAATACAAATTACATTATATAAAATATATTATACAAAATTCAAAACTGCACGTTTTTACGAACTTTAAAAAGTTATACACAAAAAAGATTGAATGTTAACCTTAATGCTAAATGTTTATCTTCCTCGTCCTGATACTTAATGTTGGTATTTGTGCTTTGTCGTTGTTTATCTGTCTCCTGATGTGTATTAGAAGGTCCCAAAGGTTGTATACTCTCTTGTAGATTGCGAGTCCACCACCTCTTTTGCTAGTAGATGTGACACACTTTTCGCTTCTCTAAATGCATGGCTAATTGTAACATTTACTCCTTATAACCTTTTGCTTGCCCTTTTTCATCTTTCCACCAATTCCTATGGTATCTTCCATTGTCCCATTATCATCTTCACTAAACTCAAAGAATCTATTTCTATTATGACCCTCTTACCTTTTTTTTCCAACAATACTACAATGCTTCATAAGTTGCTAAAGATTCTACCTAAATATCAGTAGTATTACCCACCCCTGCAGCTCTTGCATAAATTAGATCCCCTTGTGAATTTCTTAGGCAAAATCCATATGAACTTGGTCTTGGTTTACCTCTTGATGCTTTATCTATATTGCATTTCATCTTCTGCATTCCAAGGGGTCTCCGTACCACACTATGATAGTGTAGTTTTTGCTTGTACCTCCTCAACCTTCTAGTTATATTTAACCATTGGGTTGACTCCAAATATATCCAAGGGTATAACCTTTTCACTAGATTTTAATCATATCTTGCACTTGCATCACCATCCCATTGAAGATTGAGTTCCCTTCATGTTTCAGATTATTTCTTCCCATCCATAAATCCCACATGATTATAGTTGTCATAGACCTCAAAACTCCTTGAAATTGTGGTGAGATTTTGTGTTTCTACCATACAATGATTAAAATGTTACAAATGCATCCCTTCCATATGTAAACCTGCAAAACCAGCAAACTGCTTTCATAGTCAATAGGCTATGGATGTTGTTAGAAATAAATATGTCATTGTTTCCTTCGCTTTCTTCTCATAGCATCAATATTTTGATACATACTGCCTGAATTTTCATTCTCTCTAGATTATCATCAGTCAGTATTCTCCTTTTCTATACACTCCATAGAAAAAGAATCACTTTAAAAGGCAAACCCTTATTCCATATGTAATAAAAAATTAGTTATGATCTCCTTCATTTTCCTCATTATCTGCCATGCAGATTTTACCGTAACATTTCCTTGTAAATTGCTCACCGACAAAGTTATATCATTTGATGTTCCCTGTTAGTAGGAATTATGTTATACTTAACATACTTCATTTCTGTAGACATGTTTTAAACTAGTTTTCCTCATCCTATCTTTCCTATATGACAAAGTCCTTAAATTCAATTTCTTCTTCACTATCTCCACTTCAGTATAATAAAGATCCCGAAATGTTTTCTAGTTATCAAACAAACAACTTGATGTTCTTACCTTTATCTTCTACCAGATGTGGTGCTCTACCTCATCCCTCACCCCAATCATTTCCTAAACACATATGATGAACCCCATCCAGTAGCTATAACTGGATTATACTTCTTAATACTTGTCTATATGTATTTACTTAATAGTGATGATGTTGAAGTCCTAAAATTCCACAATAGCTTTGCAAATAAAGTTGTTAACACATCATGTAAAGATCTGAAACCCAAACCTCTCTCTTTCGTAGGGTAACATATAATGTCCCAAGACACCTAATGCTTATTGTTGGCCCCATTAACATTTCCCGCAAAATATCTAGCTAGCAGTTTATGCAAATGAGTTATGAAACTGGTTGGAGGGTTCATTACTGAAAGTAAGTACATTGAGCCATGTTTCTATTAAAACATGCCTTCCACCAAATGTAAGAAACTTATTTTGCCACAGAACCACTCTTTTTGCGTCTTTTCTGATCAAATCTTCAAAGTGACCTTTATTCTTTTGTCCATATAATATAGGACATTCAGATAGATGAATGGAGATCTACCTTGTTTGACCTCATTAATCCTTTTTATTTTATAACATACCTCTACTGTCACCTTTTCATGAAGATAACACATACTTTTGTCAATGTTTATAATTTGACCAGAGACAACCTTATATCTTCTTAGTACCTTCATCATCATCCTCATCACTTGGGTTGTTTTGAACCAAAAAGTACAGTATCATCTACATGAGAAAAATGATTAATTTTGGGACTCATTTTGGAAGCGCAAAACCTTCAAAGTTAGTTTGTTCAAATAAATCATTTTAGTTTCTTGCCAAGACTTTAACTATAATAATAAACAAAGTAGGTGAGAGAGGGTCTACTTGTTTCATCCCTCTTGATGATTGGAAGAAACCATAAGACTTTCCATTCATGAGGATTGAATACCAGTTGTTACTAATCAGTCTTACTATCATGTTAACCATTCTTTCTGAGAAGCTAAACTTCCTAATAACTTGAATAAGCTACTCTAAGAGATTATGTCATAGACCTTTGACATATCTAACTTCACAAACACATTATGTAGTCTGTTTCTCGTGTTATTATCCCTTATGATATCTTGATATAATAGAACTTTTTTACTTATACTCTTCTCTTTAACAAACCCGAGTAATGATACTCCTCCCTTTAACAAACTTCAACTGATTAACTGATATAATCCGTGGCAACACTATTGAGAATCTCTCATGTATAAGTCTTGATATGATCTTGTCGGAAAACGTGCTCAAACTGATTGTCCTATAATCCCCATAGCTCTCCACTACCTCCTTATTTGGAATTAGGACCAAGTTTGTGTGTCTTATGTATCTTGGTAGTTCAAAATCACTGAAAAGGTCTCTTTGTGTTCCATGCTTCATCTTCAGAGATTTTCGAACAATAATGATATAAATGGCCTTAGTAGCCATCTTGTCCACTCGCACAAACTTCATTTAAGTTAAAAACCACATGCTTTACCTCCTCTTTTGTAGGCATCCTCTCTATTTCGTTATTCTCCTCTTTTGTGATCTATTTTGGGATATATTGAACCATTGAAAAGTCCATTGTATCTTGTGTTTCTTTAAACTGATCCTGGAAACATTTATTGCTTCCTTTCCAGTATTCTGAGGTAAGTTAGTAGTTTCCCCTGCCTAGTTGTGATTTCTTAAATGTTAAATTTCCTCATTCTCCTTTCATATATGCATGGAAGAATTTTGTGTTTCTATCCCTGTCTGTAAACCACCCCATTTTTGCCTTTTTGCTTCATAAAATCTTCTTTCATATTAATATATCTCTTTAAACCTGCATTAGCCTTGCTAAGTTCAGCCCTGCTGACTTCCGTAGGTACTATTTCAAACTGCACCTTCTTTCCTTTAATCACATCCTCCAAAGTTGCATTTTTTTAAAGATGTCCAGAATGTCTTCTTGCTCCACTACACGCGTACTTTTTGAGCTACCTCAATTTTGTATGAGAAGTGGTAAAAGGGGAATTTTCAACCTGATTTCTCCGATTGTCCTCTAAAACCTTATTGAATTCTACATGTTTGATTCAAAATATAAGAACTTGAAAGACATGTTGACTGCTCCCTGATCAGAGTTACACTTTACATGTAGTGGTGTGTGATATGATCCCTGCCTTATCAAATGATGGACCTCACTTTCTAGTGCAAGATTCATAAAAATGTTATTTCCAAAGACCCTATCAAGTCTTTCAAAGATGCAATATTTTAGTCATTCCGTTCCACCAAGTATATCTACTACCCATGAATTTCAGGTCATTCAAAGCGCAGTTATTAATACATTGAAAAAGTTCATGTTTCTCAAAATAAGACCCTATTAGGCCTCTTAATTTCTTAGTGCCATCTACTAGTGTGTTGAAGTCCCCCCCCCCCAACTATCCAAGGTACACTCTGGTTTGCCACAAATTCCTTATCCTCCCATAACTCTAATCTATGTATCACACTACATCTCGGATAGACTGTTCTAAGTGCAAACATAAATTGTGTGCCTTGTAATTTGAATTCATCATGAGCTATTGGATGGTATGTGTATAACCTTCCTCCTCCCAATCTTCCTCCCAGAAAGTTTAAATCTTAGCCGAGCAATTCACCTTAGAATTTGGTTATCTCAGCTTTCTCCTATAATTTTCCAGTTCAAAGGGACTTTGAAAAGACTAGTATTGTAATATAGGAGTAGTAATGTCTTCTGCTCAAGTCGATTACTCGCTCAAAAGCATTTTGAGTTTTAACCGACTTGATATTTAAAAAAAAAGGGCTTTATCTATTATTGATATGATGACAATGAAGACCCTATCCTGCTCCATGTCTTTGTTATTGATGGTTGATTCCCCTTGGATCCTCTTTTGTTTCTTCCTTTCTATATCTCTATATGCCTTGGTGATCAGTCCCCATTTCTTCATATACTATCTATATTTTCATCCATGTTGTTTTCTCCTCTTTATCTTGGTAGCTCCCCTTCCAATCCATGTGATTTTTATCCTCAATTCAGTGCCCTTATTTGTTTAACTTGATGTTGGATCTTTTTTCCTTGTTGATTCTCTGGTGAGTTATTTGTACTCCTCAATATCCCTATTCATTTGAGTATTTTTCCTTGATCAAGTTTTTACCCTCATTTGATCCTTCTCTTGAATGATTTTCCTCCAGGATATTGTGTTCCTGTCTCACTTGATTATCTTCGTTTTTTCCCCCATAGTTATCCATTTATTGGTTCCTTCCTCTTTTTATCACTATTTATCCCACTTTCACTATGTGACTTTTCTTGTTATTCCTCACATTGGTCGACATATTTTCTGTAATTTTCATTCATTATTCATCCTGCCATTTGTTTTACCCCACTCACTTCCTTTCTTCCTTTTCTTTATTCTCCCCCAAGCTTTGTACATGATATGTGTTTGAGCATTTCCACCCACTTCTCCACTATTTTTCCTGTCTCTTCCCTACTTGCACATTGGTTCTATTAGGGAAATATCCCTATTAAATCCATTTCTACCTTGAACGTTGCACAGGTAGGTCTTGTTTTATTTTGGGTTGCCATGTCAACTTGTAAGCCCACATCCGATGCCAATGAGAAAATTGCTTCCTTCCAAAGAAATTGGGAGGGAGCGCTGGGAACGCTATTCATGCAATCACAATTGATGTTTCCTTCTCCGGATTAGACATTGGATCCCACTTAACGGTTAATATGACCAATAGTTATGCGTGATGTAGAACTATGGTCTTTACAATAGAGTTACATAATATTCCAAAAATTTAGTCCTTATTAGAACATACTTATTACTTCATAAGCCGATGTTTGCATCCCCTTTCTTCTTGCTTTGGTATTTCAAATTATTGGTTTCGTCATGCCTAGTATCCCCCTTATGCTCCACCATTTTTTCTTTCCCTTTAAATCTTCTTTCCAGCTGTTCCTTCTTTTCCCCTGCCTACTTTCCACGATTACCTTCCTCCTATTCTCCAGGGTATAACTCCGGCTGAATGTTAAAAATTCATTTTCATTATGTCCTTGTAGCTTGCATGTTTTGCAGTATTTTGGTACGTAGTCGTATTTAATTGCCACCCACTTCTCCACTACTTTACCTGTATTCTTCCTTACTCCCACACTGATTCTATTAGGAAAATCCCCCTTAAAATTTATTTCTACCTTGACCCCTGCACAATTAGGTCTTGTTTTTTTTTTGGGTTGCCATGAAAATTGTTAAGGTTTTCCCACAGTCGATGCCAATGAGAAAATTGTTTCCTTCCCAAAGAAATTGGGAGGGAGCGTTGGGAATGCTATTCACGCAATCACAATTGATGTTTCTTCCTCCGGATCAAACATTGAATCCCATTTCACGGTTTCATAGGATATGACCAATAATATGTGTGATGTAGAACTATGGTCTTTACAGTAGAGTAACATAATCTTGCAATAGTGTAGTCTTATTAGAACATACCTATTACTTCCTAAGCTGATGTTTACATCCCCTTTCAGTTCACATTGTTTTGATATTAATTTCCATAACTCCTGAATCTCCATCCACCATAGGAAAATGTTCCTACCATTCTTCATTGATGATCATATATTCTACTCCTCTTCTTTCCACACTATCCTTGGTTCTCCATGGAGATATGCTACTTGTTTCATTGGAATAAGGTTGTGTTGTGAGTTCCTTGGTTTAGTGGTATTGGAGTAAGTGATATTCGATGGATGCCCTAAATTATTAATAATTCCTATAAGTGTTGGAGTAAATTCCAATGGTGGAGGCTGCCCCCACAGCCGCCGCGGTCATAATTCGACGAATCTAGGCAAGGTTTAGGGTATTTTTGAAAGAACTCATGAACAATTTGATTTATTTACTGTATCTCCCTCTTTATTTTTTCTTCTTTTTTTAATTTGTTTTTGCTTCATACTTCTATACAATAAAAAATATTATATTATGCAAGAAATCATATAATTAATACTCAAAAGACAATTGAATGTACTAAAATATAGAATAAATAATGGATAAAAATATATACTTTTTATTTTACATCATGACATAACTTTAGTCATTCAATGACCTAATTTCGCTAGATATAAATTTTGAAAAAAAAATCAAGCTCAACATAAGTTTGGATAGAAACCAAATTATGTCTTTTACAACATAACTTGTAGGTTCTAAAATTGAAGTTTTGTCTTTATCGACATAAATGTTGTATGAGCTAAGGTAATCCCTTTTTTCAGCATAACTCGTGAAATCTGAATTGAATTTTTGCCTTAATCGAAATAGTTTCTATAGAAATTAAGCGGCATAGCTTATTATAACTTTTAAGAATTAACTGAAATTATAAATTTATGCCGAGCAAAAGTTAGTTGTGCAAATGAGCCAACACAAATATATGTTCTAATGTTAGTAAAAAATGCTTCTAAAATTTATTAGTCAAACAAAAATTTTTACACTTTATTAATACAGACTTGACTATTTTATGAGTTGTAATTTATGCTACATAATTTGTACTTCATAAACACGTTTAGTAAAATATCAAAATTATGTGTACAAAATTCAGGCCGACGAATGGTTAAGACATTGAATACTTAATTGAATTCCTTTAATTTTATATGTAATTCACCACACACATTATAGTCTAGGAAGCTTTCTTGTTTGAAATTGGAACATATACAAATTTATTTGAAATTTAGTTTGAGATGTTGCTTCCAACTCTACTTTGTGATAGGAGTGATCTTATCCCTTAAATAACTGTAAGTACACTGGTCAATGTTGACCCAAATTTTGCAGACAATCGCACAAACGGTTAAGATCTTCCTCATGCTAACTAGAAGATTGTTGGTGAGCTTAATGTTTTCTACCATGGAAACTCGAATGTCTTTCTTCATAATCCATTTATTATTTCATTTATTTTGAGAATTAGTCAGAAAACATACATTTTATGTAGTTTTCAACATTTTAGAAAGAAAAATTTCATAAATAAATATTAATATTGGATACGGTTCTCTTTGCATGTAATTTATTTTAGCATTTCCAAATATAACAAAAGAATGATTTCAGTGTTCAATTTTTAAGCATATTTCCAATTTTCAAATGTTAAGTTTATCTCTTTTACAAAAAATATACATGAAATACCAAAGAATTATGACAAAATAAATAAGCCTAAAAGGTCTGCTCGATCAATATTTAACTATCAAAGTCTATTATGATTCTCTCCAAAAATGAATGGTAGTAATATCAAACCATTCCACAAATGTTAAATGTAAAAAATCAGCCCCACTTCGCACAAAACAAAAATTCAATGAAAACAACAAAAACAATATATATATATATATATATATATATATATATAGATATATATATATATATATTATATATATATATATATATATATATATAATATATAATATATATATATATATATATATAGAAAGACTGGAGGGTAAAACCTCTCTAAATTAATGTAGGTAGGACCAAGAAATAAATATTATTATTTCGTAAAGGTATTATGTATTCGATACATTAATATTTTTTAATTTAAAGAGTTTCAAAACCGAAAAAATTGTTCAGGGATGAAATTTTCAAAGAATTTGAAAGAACTCACTTGTGAAAACGTCATTCATGAACTTGAGGTCATGATTAATGATCTCGATTACTGAAATAAAATGGACGTTAATACACCTATTGCATGAGTGAAAATTATACATGTTTAGAGGTCTAGAGCTTAGAATAATTGTGGATATCATTAGAAAAACAATGTTGATGATAAATTTTAAGATGATAAAGTATCTTTGGAACCAGTTACGCGTAAGAGAACACTTACATCTAGAACTCTTCACAATTTTATGGTGCAATTAGAAAATATAACACCGAAACTTTTGAATGCAATAAGAAAATTTAGAAATGAGCTTCAACTAGATTTAATTTTTTTTAAAAGAACAATTATTTATATATTGCACTTAATTTTATTAGATATATTTGTAGAGAAAATGGTCAAATGAGCCCTTAATCTATTACCGAATTTGTAGCTTCATACTTATGCTTCACGGGGGTCCTATTACTCCCTAAACTATTTAAAAATGGAATTATTACATCTTTAAAAAATCACAACCACATTTATGTTGATCTATGAAATTCAAGCATTTGACACATGTAATTTTTTATTTATTTTATTCTATTACCTTTTTGACTGACATGTCTTTCCTTTTTTTTCCTTTCTCTTCTTCCCTTTTCTTTAAATCCCTGACACATCAATGTCATGTTTTCTTTTTTTTTTCCCTTTTTTAATTCTTTTTTAATTAAATCTTAAATTATTATTAAATTTATTGTCATGAAATAGGTGTATAAATGATAAGATTTTATATCAATTTAATTGACCTAAAAAATAAATTTTTCGTCAGAATCTTTTCCGATGAGGAAATTTTGAGAACTATTTTTTTAGAGATCTCCATCATTATTAAGTTGTTTGAATGAATTTTTTTAACTGAAAAAGTTGATTACAATAGCTTCAAAATGGCATTTCAACCGAGTCCTAGTGACTATTAGTTGATTCTGAAAGTGGGTGTAAAGTAATTTACTCAATACTTTTTTTTATTGTGGAGAGTGGAAAGGATATTTCTATCTATGATTTGTGATGGTGGTGATAGATATTGTAATGGTGGTGATTTCTAGATCGTGAATGTGAAATTTGATGGCTGACACTAATGCTCTACTAAGTTGCTAAGAAGAAGAAAAGAAATTAGAGATGGGATAGTTATCTTGAATGAAATTAATCCAAGCTTTTTGTGCTATTTCCATGGCAGATATGATGATGAGAGTTATATTGCTTGCAATTTCACAGTAATTTCGAGTTTGGTCTTATTGAGATTGGTTCACCTACCTACCTCGATTTTTCGGCATCAATACGACGGCATCTACCGTCGCTTGGAGCTCCAAGGAAGAAAGGAGTTCAGTTTTCAAATTGTTCTATAGCCTTTTTTTCCTTTTGATTTTGTTTGTTTCTGTTTTTCAGTTACTTTGGGTGTTTTAATTTGACTTCCTTTTTTAAATAAAAAAAAAAGAACATTAAAAATGAACTTTTAATATTTATTTTATGTCTTAACTCTCTCAAAGAGAGTGAAATACACTCATTTTGCCACGCAAGCATTAGGGAGGTAAGAATTTCAATTTTAAATAGTTCAGGAAGTAATAGGACCCCCATAAAGTATAAGTGTGTTATTGGAAATCTTCTTGTAGACATTGAAATTTTGTGGGACTCTACAAGATGCGTTCAATTTGAGTTGGGACTCTACAGACTGTATTCAACTCAAATAAGGATTCTTGGAGGCTATTTAACCCTAAATCCTAGTTTATTCCTATATAAAGGGTACTAAATTCCCTGAAAAGGCACTCTCGGAAATTCCATAAAGAGATCAAGGTCTCAAATATTCCGCAAATTGATGAATTATTCATATAGAGAGGTCAAATCTAAATCATCCTAGTTCGAGAAATATGCCACTAATGGCCCTCGAATCATGGATAAATCTTAAGAGAGTATAATCAAGGGATCAACAGAATTGTACCCCCAATCTATCTTGATTAATAAAATCATGTTTCTTCATATTTTATTTGTATGATTTATTTATTTTTCATATGTTTAAAATTTGTTGGAAACAAATTGGCACGCCCAGTGGGACCAAATCTACCCTTCATCTCTTCTCTCTTAAATCAAATCTGAAAATCTGAAGCTGCAAAGGTGGAAGAATGAGTACTTCAAGCCTCTTCTTTGAGTTTCACAAGTCTACACTCTGTCAAGCCTTGAAGAAGGGGGAAATTGTAGACATTGAATTATGTGGGACTCTACAACATGCGTTCAATTCGTGTTGGGACTCTACAAGTTCTATTCAACTCAAATAAGGATTCTTGGAGGCTACTCAACCTTAAATCCTATTTTATGCCTATACAAAGGGTATTAAATTCCCTTAAACGACATCTCAGAAATTCCATAAAGAGATCAAGATCAGGAATACTCTTCAAATTTATGGATTATTCATATAGAGAGGTCAAATCTAAATCATCCTAGTTCGAGAAATATGTCACTAATGGCCCTCAAATCATGGATAAATCTTAAGAGAGTAGAATCAAGGGATCAACAGAATTGTACCCCCAATCTATCTTGGTTAATAAAATCATGTTTCTTCATATTTTATTTGTATGGTTATTAAAGAGATAAGTATTTTATTTATCTTTTGTCTCATCAAACGTTATACTTGTACGAATTATTGATTGGTCAATAGATGTGGAAAACCCTTATAAAGTACAAGTTTCTTTAACAACATGCTTGAAGTTTTTTTTTTTAAATAATCTAAGTATACAAGTTGAAGTCTTCAAATCTTCAAAGTACGCAAATTGAGGTGTTTTGATTCTTTAAGTCTGGAATTGAAGTTTTCAATTTTTTTTCTGTAAGAAGAAGCCTTATAATTTTTTTCTGCAAGTTGAAGTCTTCAGATTCTTCAAGTCTAAAAGTTAAAGTCTTCAAATTCTTTAAGTCTATAAGTCTTCAAATCCTTCAAGTAATGTGAGTTGAAATATGTAAGTCTACGAGTTGGAGTCCAAAAAAAAAATTCTTTTAAGTCTCTAGGTTGAAGTCTTTAAACTCTTCAAGTATACAAGTTGAAGTTTTCAAATTCTTTAAGTTGAAGTCCTCAAATTCTTCAAGCATGCAAGTCGAAGTCTTCAAATTTTTCAAATTTACAAGCTGAAGTCTCTAAATTCTTTGAATTTGTAAGTTGAAGTCTTCAAGTTCTTTAAGAGTGTGACTTGAAATCTTAAACTCTGCAAGTTGAGGTCTTCAAATTTTTTGGCAAGTTAAAGTATTGAATCCTTTAAGTATGCAAGTTGAAATCTTCAAATTATTCAAGTCTGAAGGTTAAAGTTTTCAAGTCTTGACACCTTTATATTACCTTTCTTAAGGCGGGAATTTACATCTATCCGTTTTCGCCTTTAGAACACCATAAAGTTACCTTTCTTAAGGCAGGGATTTTCATCTATCCGCTTTCGCCTAAAGTATACCATAAAGTTACCTTTCTTAAGGTGGGGATTTACATCTATCCGCTTTCGCCTGAAGAATACCATAAAGTTACCTTTCTTAAGGCGGAGATTTACATATATCCGCTTTTTCCTTAAGAACACCATGAAGTTACGTTTCTTAAGGCGGCGATTTACATCTATCTGTTTTCACCTTAAGAACACCGTGAAGTTACCCTACTTAAGGCGGGGATTTACATCTATCCGCTTTCGCCTAAAGAACACCATGAAGTTACATTTCTTAAGGCGGGAATTTACATCTATCCGCTTTCGCCTTAAGAACACCGTCAAGTTACTCTTCTTGAGGCAGGGATTTACATCTATACGCTTTTGCCTTAAGAACACCGTGAAGTTACCCTTCTTAAGGCGGGGATTTACATCTATCTGCTTTCGCCTTATGAACACCGTGAAGTTACCCTTCTTAAGGTGGGGATTTACATCTATCCTCTTCCGCCTTAAGAATACCATGAAGTTACTTTTCTTAAGGCGGGGATTTACATCTATCCGCTTTTGCCTTAAGAATACCATGAAGTTACCTTTCTTAAGGTGGGGATTTACATCTATCCGCTTTCGCCTTAAGAATACCATGAAGTTACATTTCTTAAGGAGGGAATGAGTACTCGTCCCTTTGAGTCATAAGACTACCTTTTCCACGGATCATCCTTTAAATCCTACCTACAAAAATGGGGGAAGACAACCCAAAAAAAATTAGAGGAGAAATTGTTACCTGTCGAGACGTTTTGAGACTTGAAAGTCATGCTAAGCTAACTAGGTTAACTTAAGACAATATTTCTTGGTGATAAATAAGCCTTTGAATTAAATTTCAACCCATCACAACCATTTTTGGCGACGATGTTCTGAGATTGAGATATAAAATATTTTGTGAGGTGACAAAAATCTTAAATTTACAGCATAGTAGAGTTTAAAGTGAAACTTCAAAAAATCATCTATAAAGATTCTGAAGGTATTAAATCTTGAGTTTCAGACGTGTTGTGTATCATTGTGTCTAGATTCTAAATAATCAAGCGTCTTGTGATTTCGTGGTTCCTACATCAAGGCACAAAAAATCTAGTGAAGCCACACAAATCTGAAATTTTCAGCATGACAGAATCTAGAGCTAACTTCAAAAAATCATTAAAAAAAAGATTCGAAATGTATTAATTTTTTAATTTTGTATATATTGGATATCGAGAAGTCTAATTTCAGAAAAAATCAAACCGTTAATGATTTTGATTTTTTTCCAATGAGATGTGAATTTTTTACGATAGACGCATCAAACTGTAGAAAATGTGATGAACAAAATTTAGAGCTAACTTCAAAAAATCATAAAAAAGGATTCAGAATGTATTAAATTCTTAATTTGGGTTATGTTAGAGATCGAGAAGTCTAATTTCAAAAAAAATCAACCCGTTTATGATTTCAATTTTTCTAAAATGAGATATGAATTTTCTATGACAGACGCGTCAAGCTGTAGAAAAAGTGACGAAAATCAGAAAAGGGGAAGGAAAATTTCCTTGAATTATGCCCCTTTAGTCAATGGCTTGTATCCCACAATCCGTAATTAAAAAAAATATGGATACAGTGCGTCTATTTATAGATGTCATGTGATGGCAATAAAATTCTTTTCCTAGTCCAATAACAAATCCTTTTTGCCTAGGATAATAGAAAATATAAATTTATAAAGTTGTTTGAATTATATTAAATTAATGAATATATTAGTCCAAATAAATATTATGAATTAATATAATTGATATAATTATTTAAATTCAGATAAATATGAATTTAATTAAAGCCCGCTCCATAAAGCCCATATAATATTCACTTAAATCTGTAGCCGAAGAGAGTCCTGTTCCAATCGCAACTCCTCTATCTAAAAATATAAATAGGGGTCTCTTAATTCAGAAAAAAAAAAACCAAGAATTCTATACAAAAAGCTAGAGAAAGCTCGTGGATCAAAAGCTATAAATTTCTCTACAAGTTCAAGAATTCAAGGATTCAAGAATTCAAGTTCAAGATTTGAAGAAGTCAAGATCAAGTTCAAGAACGATCAAGATCAAGACCACCGGATTCAAGATCAAGCTCGAAGCCCTTGAGTTCAACTAGAAAGTCAAGATAAAGTTCAAGTCAAGATCAAAATCAAGTCCAAGTCCAAGAAGAATTCCAAGATCAAGTTCAAGAATAATCAAGATCAAGACCATCAGATTCAAGATCAAACTCGAATCCCTTGAATTCAACTAGAATGTCAAGATCAAGATAAAGTTCAAGTAAAGATCAAAATCATGTCCAAGTCTAAGTCCAACAAGAAGTCCAAGATCAAGTTCAAGAACAATCAATATCAAGACCACCTGATTGAAGATCAATCTCAAAGCCCTTGAATTCAACTAGAATGTCAAGATCAAGATAAAGTTCAAGATCAAGTCCAAGTCCAAGAATAAGTCAAGATCAAGTTCAAGAACGATCAAGATCAAGACCACCAAATTCAAGATCAAGCTCCAAACCCTTGTATTCAACTAGAAAGTCAAGATCAAGATAAAGTTAAAGTTCAAGATCAAGTCCAAGTTCAAGTTCAAGTTCAACTCCAAGATAAAGATAGAGATCAAGATCTAGATAAATCTCAAGTTCAAGATCAAGCATCAAAGAATATCAAAATGTCTTCCACTATAGAAGAACAACTAGCAAGCATAACTAAAGCAATTGAAGGCCTGACAAAGTGAGCACACGAACAAGATGCTAAACTTTCAAAGCTAACAAATAAGATAAAAAACATAATTGAAAGAAGATCAAGTCAATCACCTCTGAAGCTTGCTAAAATTCAACACAAAGAAGTGTCTTGCGTAAAGCAAACAAAGATCAAAGAGATTCATATCTCAGATGAAGGTTTGATTCTAATTGATTAGTTAAAGAACTTTATTATAGAGACAATCAAAGACAAATCTAAGTCTTAATCCAAATTTTCTCCCATATAAGCAAAGCCATATACATAAAGGATTGATAACTTGAAAATGTATGAGGGTTATCAACCTCCCAAGTTTCAACAATTTGATGGCAAAGGAAATCCCAAACAACATATAGCGCACCTTATCGAGACTTGTAATGTTGTTGGGACGTATGATGATTATCTTGTTAAAGAGTTTGTTTGATCTTTAAGAGAAAATGCATTTGATTGGTACACAGATCTTGAACCTAATTCTATAGATAGTTGGGAGTGATTAGAGAAAGAGTTCCTTAATCATTTTTATAGCACAAGACGTGTCGTTAGTATGATGGAACTTACAAAGGCTCATCAAGGTGATGATGAGTTAGTTGTTGAATTTATAAATCGTTGGAGAAGTCCGAGTCTCAACTGCAAAGATCGCCTTAGTGAAATTTCTAGCATTGAAATTTGCATCCAAGGTATGAATTGGGGTCTTCACTACATTTTGCAAGGAGTAAAGCCCAATACATTTGAAGAGTTGGAAACTCGTGCACATGACATGAAATTAAGCATGACTTTAAGAGAAGATCAACAATATCCTGTTTATGGACCTAATGAAGACGAAGATATAGAAGAACTCCAAAGTGAGAGCAAGTCCCCATCTGAAAATGACTTTGAAGAGTCAATGTATATCGACACGCTCCTTAACGCATGAGCTTACACTAAAAGTTACAATGTTCCTTGAAACACGAGCTTAAACTGTATATCACTTAAATCTTCACGTTGAAATGCTCCTGAAACACGAGCTTAAACTGTATGTCACTTAAATCTTCAACTTTGAGTTAAATCTTCAAGTTGAAATTCTCCTTGAAACACGAGCTTAAACTGTATGTCACTTAAATCTTCAAGTTAAAGTTAAATCTTCAAGTGGAAATGCTCCTTGAAATACGATCTTATATTGTATGTCACTTAAATTTTCAAGTTTGAGTTAAATCTTCAAGTTGAAATGCTTCTTGAAATACGAGCTTAAATTATATGTCACTTAAATCTTCAAGTTAGAGTTAAATTTTCACATTGAAATGCTCCTTGAAATACGAGCTTAAACAGTATGTCACTTAAATTTTCATGTTTAAGTTAAATCTTCAATTTGAAATGCTCCTTGAAATACGAGCTTACACTATATATCACTTAAATCTTTAAGTTAGAGTTAAATCTTCACGTTGAAATGCTCCTTGAAACACGAGCTTAAATTGTATGTCACTTAAATTTTCAAGTTTGAGTTAAATCTTCAAGTTGAAATGCTTTTTGAAATACGAGCTTCAATTGTATGTCACTTATATCTTCAAGTTAGAGTTAAATGTTCAAGTTGAAATGCTCATTGAAACACGAGCTTAAATTGTATGTCACTTAAATCTTCAAGTTTGAGTTAAATCTTCAAGTTGAAATGTTTCTTGAAACACGAGCTTAAATTGTATGTCCCTTAAATCTTCAAGTTTGAGTTAAATCATCGATTTAAAATGCTTCTTGAGACACGAGTCTAAAATGTATATCATAAAGCTCTTTAAATTTGAGCTAAATCTCCAAGTTAAAATGCTCCTTAAGGTACAAGCCTAAACTACATGTCACTCCTGGCCCGCAAGAGTATAAACTGTGTACGACATAACAAAAAAAACAATACTCACTCCCACAGTACTACATTATGACTTGGTCCACTTTATCGAGGTACGTAGGCTCTTAGAACCATATTCTAAGTTCAGTTGCATGAGTGTCAAAAAAACAAATGTCCCCACTTAATCTCTTACATGAGTTAAAGCTATAACTAAGCTTTCGTAAAACTTCAGACTTGCACCAAATGGTGGTGACTCAATGGGGCAAACCCTTATGAATAAAATTTTTTCAAGATGAAGTTTTAAATCTCCAAGTATGCAAGTTGAAATCTTCAAATTCTTTAACCCTAGTCTTTGAAAGATAAAATATGTCGACAAGACTTGAAGAAGGGGGCATTTGTAGTCACTAAAAAATTTATTAAATATAAATTTCTAAAGTTGTTTGGACAATATTAAATTAATGAATATATTATTCCACATAAATATTGCTGTTGACACCCAATTTTGACCATCTCCGATAGAAATTAATTCATGAGCTTCTTAAATTTTCCAAGCAATTTAAAATAATTAGTTTTATAATTTTTTTTTTTAAAAAAGATAAAGTTTGTGTTATTTTGAATAGTTTTGTCATTTCTTATAACTTTTGAATAATATATATATTTTACATAATTATGTATATAATTAGTATATTTTATGATTATTCAAAAAACCATCTCAAAAATATTTTAATTTTAGTAAGTATTCTATTTCGCTAATATAGTTTAAATTATGGTTATATTTTGAACCACTATTTTACAATTTAAATAATTATATTACTAAATTAAAGAAGCTCGTTGATTAATTAATATAAATTCATTTTATTTAAGGTTTAGCCGAATTTATTATCTTAACTCAATTTGGCTATTTATCAAATTTAACTCATTCTTTAAATCCACCAAAAGATCTTAGTTTTTGGCCACTCACACACTCCCTTTAATTTCCAGGCCCATTTTTATTTCTTCTTCTCCCAGCCCACTTCAGCAACCCAAACACTTCTCCCAAACCCAAGCCTAATAAATTTCCAGCCCACCTCATTCCCTTCCAGGCCCACTTTATTTTCAGACACCCCCAGGCCCCAATACATGGCCCATTCTGTTTTAATTTATTCTCAACCCAATTCCCCTTTTCCCTTCCCTCCAACCTTACCCTTTTTAAAATTCAAAATTCAAAATTCTCAAAATTCAAATTTTAAATAAAATTCCCCCTCTTTTGGCCATAATTTGGCTTATAAATAATCCCCATCTTCTTCATTGTTAGGGGGGTTGGTTGAGAGAAAGAAGAAAAGGGGGAGAAAAGAAGAAAGAAAGGGAGGATTTTTGAGAGAGAAAGAGAGAAGGTTGGTTGAGAGAAAATTTAGATTTTTTTTTTTGGTTGGGAGAAAATTTGGGAGAAGAGGGAGAGAAGTTAGAAACTTGAGTTGATATTGAGAAATTAGCTACAACACCACTTAAAAAAAAAAAGGTTTTGAGGTAGAAAAATGAATTGAAGCATACAAAATGATATAGGATATATTTAAGTTTCGATTTTTTTTGGAGGTGCTCTTTTCTTTGTTTTGTAGCTTTTTTGGTGGAATCGTCCTCGTAGCCGGCTCGCACTGTCCAGCTCGCTGCCCCGAAGAAGGTGAAACCCTTTTTTTTCTTTCTTCTTTTTTTTATATGTTGTCATTCAACTTTGCTAATTTTTTGTTTTGTTTTCTTGTGTGACATCAATTCGAGTCCACTTTGGATTCCATTCTCGCAATCCTCACTGAGCCATTAAGGCTCAAAACATTCTCCTCGAGTCGTATATTCCTCAAAACTGGCGTACATGTTGCGAAACCAGCAGCTTCAGTGCTGAAAAATCGAATTTGCAGAAAGCTGTATACCAGGTATATACACAGAGTATACAGTGATATACGGGCCAAAAGACGTACAGGAGGCCACATTTGAAATCTGGGTTGATAGCAGTGAAAATACACTGCTGAAAGGGAACTTTCAACTTCCTAAAGTTAAAATACAGGCTGATATACAGCCTGTATACACTGATATACAGTAACGGTATACCTTAGATATGTGTAAAAATGTGAACTGCAGGTTAACGTACAGGGACGCCGATTCCAGTAAAAAATTTGGAAATAGGTAAAGGATACGAACATAGGGTACAGTCCGTATACATTGGTATACATCTTGTGGGCGATGATATACAATTGTTAAGTAAGTCTTAAAAATGATACAGGTTCAAATATGCAGAGAGATGCGGAAATACAGGGAAAAATAACGAAAAATATGTATCCAAATAGGTGCAGGGCTCAAGAGGTTCAAAATGGGTCAAATATATACTGTATACAATATGTATACATTTGTGTATACCCTTCATGATCTTTTTTCAGGAATGGCCAGGGCCCTTCAGCAATTTTTTAACAGGCCCAAAAGGCCATTTGTTTCTGCAGGTTTTGAAGAGGGCCCAATTTAAATGATTTAGTTAGGACAAGTGGGTCAAAGCCCAATTGAAAGAATTTTGGCAATCAAGCCCAAGTTCAAATTTTTTTTATTATTTGTTTGAGTTAATTATTTTTTTTGTAGAATTTTAATAATCTCCTAAAGGTAGCCATTTTTCATTATTTTAAATTTTACTATTTTATTTTATTTACTTTTATCACCATTTAGTTTTCCTTAAATTAATTCCCTCTAAATATCTCCCTTTAGGAATAAATAAAAATGGAATAAAATATGTTAAAATGAATTTTCTCTTTACTTATGTATAAATTAAATTTTAAAAAGTCATTCAGTCAAATGGCCCGGTCAACCGCAAGTTAGCGGACATTTCGAGTGCCTAACACCTTCTCGGAATGTACATTGAACTTCGAACCCTTTTCAATCGATTTTTATCTGTTTTTAAATCTTTTGAAATTTTTTCTTGATTTTATCAAAAATCAAGTGGCGACTCCGTGATTTGGAAAGTTGATTTTTCTTAAATAATAAGATTAATTGATTTTTCGAAACATAGTCATTTCTCCCATTTTTAAACATAATAATAATAGTATTTTTAAATAAAACAGAAATGGCGACTTCGCTGGGGATTAATTAAGTTCTAACCACAAGATTTGATTGTTTGACTACTTGTTTTATTTGTTTTATTGGTTGTTTGTGCGGAATTGTTTAATTTTTTCATATATTGTCATTGCATTCATAGCATATCATAATTCCGTCAAACAACATTTATTTTATTTCCACTAAAAAGATGATTATGCGGGTTCGCAGTCGTTCGTTAACCAAATTTTCTCGGGACACCCTGACGAGTGTAGTTGACTACTTGATAGTCAACGATCGTTAATTGTCCAAGCCCAAGTAGTCCGCTTGGGTTACCCATTACACTTTAAATACAACCCACTCTTAGTTAAACTAAGATAGAGCGAAACACAATCCCGAAAAATAGCGCATTGGCCTAAGACGACCCAACGCCCAAGGAGTGTTGGTCCCATTAGAAGACCACCTTGAGTCCAAAACGGCCCACGGCCTAAATGGACGTTCATACTAATGTGTTTAAATTTGAAGGATGTATACGTTGTTTGAGAAAATCATTGTCTCATAGGGTAAGGATTAGATTATAGTTTATATAAGTTAAAGACATAGCTTTAAAAGCTACCAGTCCATCCAAAGACGTTGGCACCCGAAGATTGCAAAAGTCAAAAAAGAAGAAGGATCTTTCGTGGAGGCATAGTTTAGGGTCGTACCCCTGCGTGGGACTGATTATTTTGTATACCTTTCCCTATTATGTATCCCCATTAAGTTTTATTTATTAAATTTGTATAAATTTAAGTTTTGGGGCAATGAAATGTTTCAAATGACGTATGCATCCCTCAAATCGCTAGGCCCACCCTTGGCACAAAAGGGTCACATATATGTTTAGAACACGCAATATTTGTTTATGTGTTATAACTGCTTATGTGAATATGTTGTTTTATCTGGAGATATTCTAGCTCACTCTTATTCAAATACTTTTAGAACCCCTAACACTAATATCAAGTCACTATCAAAAGTGCGTCCAAATATCCTTGAGTCTTTAGTTTCCAAAAAAAAAAATTAAAAAAAAATAATAAAAATTGAACTTTAGTTTAGTACTACTCTCATATCAGAAAAAGATTCAGCATTTTGAGAAATTTTATCTTTTCCAACTCTTACAAGGAAATTAGAGTTATATCTCAATCAAAAATCAAAGTACGGTAATGAAAGATACCGCCAACTTTGTCTCAAGTCGACATTTTTATTCACTAATCACAAAGTCAAGTAGACAAATTCCTGTCTATTTAATTATTTCTCTACATTGGTTTCTCTATATTTGTGAGCCAGTTTATCTCCGAATAAAGCAACTCTTATGTGTTTACACCTATATGTGATATCTTGTATAATTTACCACCTCCAGGCACTAACATACTGGTGTTTTGAGTTTTTTTTCATTGACAGGTATTTAAACTGATCTGTGTTGGTAAGTTGATTGATCATCCGTATTTCACAAGGCCTAAGGCCCTTAAAGATTCCTTCCCTGATCAAATTTGCAAAAAGAAAGGACAACAGTGGGGGATAACAATGATGAGATTGACATGAATGTTGTTGTCGTGGCTCAACCCGCCGCCGCTGATAAAAATGAATTGATTATGCAGTTGATGCAACAGATTGCCGAAATAAGGGTCGAAATGCAAAGAATGCAAGATGGGTCTAATCCAGTTTCATCTTTCAGCCCTCCAAGAAATGGAAGACCTCCACTCCACTTTCCTCCACCAAGCACGGAACAGGTTCAGAACCTTCTCTCTAACTCCACTCAAAATCCTCCAACTATTAACTTAACTACCCCCAATCCCCGTCACACCACCACATCATGTCAAGCCCCACATCATCCTCAAAATACCAACTTTCAAATCCTCCATCTCCCTCAAAACCAAAATACGAACAATGCTCAAACCTTCCCCCATCTTCAAAATCAAAATACCGATCCTCAAACTTACCCCGAAAATACCCAGGGTCCCTCTATTGTTCCACCCATACCTCAAAAGACTACTTTCCAAATCCCAACTTCAAATGAACCTTATGCCGACTGTTCCGAGCTTGATCACTATAAGGAACACGAGAGAGAGTGGAGGTCAAAAGAAGAGGTAGCCAAGATGAATATGAAAGAAGAAATCAGGAAAGCAATGAAGGAGTTGCACTATTTTTCCTAAGTCGATGGATTGAGCTATAAGGATTTATGCATCCATCCGAATCTCGACCTCCCTGAAGGATTCAAAGTGCCAAAGTTTGTCACCTTTAATGGAACAGGAAATCCTCTGGCACATCTGAAAGTTTATTGTGATCAACTCGTGGGAGTTGGCAAAAATGAAGCATTATTGATGCGTCTCTTCAGTCGAAGTCTAAGTGGAGAAGCTCTAGAGTGGCTTACATCACAAGAGCTGAAACAATGGAAAAGTTGGAATGCACTCGCAAAGAATTTCACAGAAAGATTTGGACATAACATAGAAGATGCCCCAGATCGCTACTACTTGGAGAAGATCAAACAGAAGTCTCCAGAAAATTATCGAGAGTACGCTCTTCATTGGAGAAAAGAGGCCGCAAGAGTTCAACCTCCTATGTCCGAACGTGAGATCACTTAAATGTTCATTCGTACTCAAGAGCCTGAGTACTATGAAAGAATGTTGTGTATGATGGGACAAACATTTGTCGAGATTGTCAAAGTGGGAGAAGCTTTGGAGGATGGTTTCAAGACTGGAAAGCTCACCAAATTTACCACATTGCAATCTAATGGAAAATCTACCACAATTAGTGATATGGATAAATCAAAAGGGAAAGTAGAGGAGGTAAGTATGGTTACGGCTGCCCGTATGAGGCCAGCTTCTCAAAGGGAATATCAAAACCATCATGTCAATCAGAAAAATTTTCCTCGCCCAAAATTTAGGAAGGCTCCTAAAGCATTTACACCATTAAGGGAATCTCAAACTCAACTTTATGAAAGGTTGAAAGCAATGGGTATGCTATATCCTATAGAAGGAAGACCAGCCAATCCTTTGGGAAATTTTTACAGAGCTGACCACAGATGTGCTTATCATTCAGGAGCCGTTGGACATGACACAGAGAATTGTTCAACTCTGAAGCACAAGATTCAAAACATGATCAACAATAACTTGATCAATATTGAGGAAACCACCTGAATGGATGACATATTGGACGCTCGAGAGTGAGTACAAGACATTTCTGAACTGAGTCATTTGAAGATATTCATCATCAAAGGTCGAAAAGAAGAATGCCCAACATTGGCCAAATTTTGCATATGAAGTTTTGTTACCTTTCTTTTGAAAATGTATCGCACATTTCTACGATCTGAACTACGTTTGACCTGATTCCTGCTCCAATGGGATACGTAGGCGCCATAATGGCTCGGTCATATACCCAGTAAGATTTCCATTTCTCTTCATAATGGAAACTTGGACAGAATTTTTGAGAGGATCTCAAAAATTCATTAGAAGTTGGACTTCTTTAACGAGTCAAAACAAAATACCAAAATTCAACGGTCTGAACTACGTTCGACCTGAATTCTCAAGAATGAGATACGTAGGCGGCCTTTGTCGGCCTCGGTCGGTTTCTTTGTAAATTTTATTCTTGTTAACCTTTAAGAGGGAACTACGTTTGACCTGATTCCTACTCCAATGGGATACGTAGGCGCCACAACGGCTCGGTCATATACCCAGTAATATTTCCATTTCTCTTCATAATGGAAACTGGGACAGAATTTTTGAGAGGATCTCAAAAATTCATTTGAAGTTGGACTTCTTTAACAAGTCAAAAAAGAAGACCAAAATTCTACGGAGATTAGCCTTGGGTGGATCTAAAAAATTACGACAATCTAGCTTGCAACTGGGACAGAATTTTTGAGATGATCTCAAAAATTCCACAAATTTCATTTGTTACTTATTAAGGTAAATTGGGACAAATTTTGAGGAGGGACCTCAAAATTCCAGAGTGAGCAACCTCAGAGTTAACAGAGCAAGTTATAAGAGTTCTTCTATATTGTAGACCGGGACAAATTTTTGGGGAGGGTCCTCAAAATTTCATCAAATATGCCATACAAAGACGGGCGAGCGTGTAAGCCAACAGCAAGAAGGAGCATGGAGACAAAACCAACACAAACCAGTCTTTCAAACTAAGAATTTTTCTTTGGACGCAGGAACATTGAAGTCACAAAAATGGCTATGTAAAGCTGTCAAGAATGACAAAAGGCGTCACTTGCACCCATCGTGGACTCCTCAACAAAACCTTGAAAATCTTCCACCTTATTTTATCTCTATTCCTTTTTATTGCCTCAAGTGATTTCTAAACAAGCTTCTTTTTATTTTTGCAGGAATATTATCGAGCCGTCCACCTCGTTACATTTGAACTATTATCGAGCCATCCACCTCGTTACAGTTGGAAGATTATCGAGCCATCCACCACGTTACAGTGGAACATTATCGAGACATCCACCTCGTTACAGTGGAACACTATCGAGACATCCACCTCGTTACAGTGGAACATTATCGAGACATCCACCTCGTTACAGTGGAACATTATCGAGCCATCCACCTCGTTACAGTTGGAACATTATCGAGCCATCCACCTCGTTATAGTTGGAACATTATCGAGCCATCCACCTCGTTACAGTTGGAACATTATCGAACCATCCACCTCGTTACAGTTGGAAGATTATCGAGCCATCCACCTCATTACAGTGGAACATTATCGAGACATCCACCTCGTTACGGTGGAACACTATCGAGACATCCAACTCGTTACAGTGGAACATTATCGAGACATCCACCTCGTTACAGTGGAACATTATCGAGCCATCCACCTCGTTACAGTTGGAACATTATCGATCCATCCACCTCGTTACAGTTGGAACATTATCGAGCTATCCACCTCGTTACAGTTGAAACATTATCGAGCCATCCACCTCGTTACAGTTGGAACATTATTGAGCCATCCACCTCGTTACAGTAGGAACATTATTGAGTCATCCACCTCGTTACAGTGGAACATTATCGAGCCATCCACCTCGTTACAGTTGGAACATTATCGAGACATCCACCTCGTTACAGTTGAAACATTATCGAGCCATCCACCTCGTTACAGTTGGAACATTATCGAGCCATCCACCTCGTTACAGTTGGAAATTATCGAGACATCCACCTCGTTACAGTTGGAACATTATCGAGCTATCCACCTCGTTACAGTTGGAACATTATCGAGCCATCCACCTCGTTACAGTTGGAACATTATCGAGCCATCCACCTCGTTACAGTTGGAACATTATCGAGTCATCCACCTCGTTACAGTTGGAACATTATCGAGCCATCCACCTCGTTACAGTGGAACATTATCGAGACATCCACCTCGTTACAGTGGAACATTATCGAGTCATCCACCTCGTTACAGTTGGAACATTATCGAGCCATCCACCTCGTTACAGTGGAACATTATCGAGCCATCCACCTCGTTACAGTTGGAACATAATCGAGACGTCCACCTCGTTACAGTTGGAACATTATCGAGCCATCCAGGCCTCGTTAAAAATCATGCATCGTGAGTCAATAATTATGCATGACGAGAAGATTTTATGCCTCGTCAAATTTATACATAGCGAGAAGACTTTATACCTCGCATAAAATCATGCATTGCGGAAAATTATGCATTGCATAAAATCATGCATTGCATAAAATCATGCATCGCGGAAAATCATGCATCGCGGAAAATCATGCATTGCGGAAAATCATGCATCGCGGAAATCATGCATCGCGAGTTAATAATTATGCATGACGAGAAGATTTCATACCTCGTCAAAATTTATGCATCGCGAGAAGATTTCATGTCTCGCTGAAATTTGGACATACTTCATACCTCGTTAAAAATCATGCATCGCAGAAAATCATGCATCGCGGAAATCATGCATCGCGAGTTAATAATTATGCATGACGAGAAGATTTCATGCCTCGTCAAAATTTATACATCGCGAGAGGATTTCATGCCTCGCCGAAAGTTGTGCATTGCGAGAAGATTTCACACCTCGCAAGAATTTAGGTATCGCGGGAAGATAATCATGCCCCGCAAGAAGACATACACGGATAAAGAAAGGGAAATTGTGTATCTCAAGAAGGATATTCATCCATTGGCCTCAACTACATTCTTTTATTTTGATAAAAGTAAACATCAAGAAGAACATCAAAGACGACGTCAAAAGAAATACCAGTATCATATCAGCATTATTTATTTTACCATCAAATGAAGAGTACATTGAAGATTATATTGCAAACGCCAGACATAAGCTTTATTTGCTGTACGTCAGACCGATCGAGTCGATGTCGAATATTGAGGATAACAATAAAGTGTCGACATGGTAAAAAGACATTGTCACTCATCCTAATTGCATTTTTTAAGCTAAGGAGTTTTATCTTAGTCTTTGTTGAGAGAATCCCAAAGGATGAATTCTCGAAAAAAAAACCACAGGTGCGGACGACATAAAAAAGGATGCAGCACAACGTGGAACTTTTTCTTAGCAACGAACTGGGACACAGTCCAAAGAGGAATATCAAACTCTTAGGACGCGAGCAGAGGAGCGACTTCCACCACAATCAAACCACACCCCTATCTTAAGTCATGTGGGTTTTTCTTTAGTTTTGTCAGTTTCAGTCTCCCATCCGAAAATTTCGATTTACCGGAAGCAAGTTTCCAATCTGAGTGACAATGCGCCAAGATCTTTGGAAATTATGTCCGTGTAAGCTCTTAATTATGGGTGTGAAGCGCGCCACATTCATGGCTAAGAGGTTACAAGCCTCTTTTTCATACTCGTTTAATTTGTCACTTGTCCGAAACCGAAGGTTATCTAGCATAATAGATTTCCTTTTCAACCGATCGAGTCGAACTACACACAGCCTGATTCCTGAAGGTTTAAGGATATGTAGGCGGATTCAATGTTGAAAACTCGGCTGTATTCCAACATTCGCTCTCCAATTTTATTCTCGAGCATTTCGATACCTTCATAATTCGGTATCGAGGTGGTTTTTGAATTTTTTCAAAATCGTGCGTTAAATCAAACTTATCGAACTACAAGTGGCCGGAATTCTCATATAGCCTGAGATATGTAGGAAACCCGTTTCAAGGGTTCGGCCATAATTCCTCAACCCTTTGCCAAATCCTTCCCTTAAAGATGAATGAGGTTGGTCAAAATTGGCTTGGTCACTTTCATTTTCCTCGAATTGCTTGCATCAATCCAAGTAAAATGAGGGACAGATGTTGACACCCAATTTTGACCATCTCCGATAGAAATTAATTCATGAGCTTCTTAAATTTTCCAAGCAATTTAAAATAATTAGTTTTATAAAAAAAATTTTAAAAAAAGATAAAGTTTGTGTTATTTTGAATAGTTTTGTCATTTCTTATAACTTTTGAATAATATATATATTTTACATAATTATGTATATAATTAGTATATTTTATGATTATTCAAAAAAACCATCTCAAAAATATTTTAATTTTAGTAAGTATTCTATTTAGCTAATATAGCTTAAATTATGGTTATATTTTGAACCACTATTTTACAATTTAAATAATTATATTACTAAATTAAAGAAGCTCGTTGCTTAATTAATATAAATTCATTTTATTTAAGGTTTAGCCGAATTTATTATCTTAACTCAATTTGGCTATTTATCAAATTTAACTCATTCTTTAAATCCACCAAAAGATCTTAGTTTTGGGCCACTCACACACTCCCTTTAATTTCCAGGCCCATTTTTATTTCTTCTTCTCCCAGCCCACTTCAGCAACCCAACACTTCTCCCAAACCCCAAGCCTAATAAATTTCCAGCCCACCTCATTCCCTCCAGGCCCACTTTATTTTCAGACACCCAGGCCCAATTACATGGCCCATTCCGTTTTAATTAATTCCCAACCCAATTCCCTTTTTCCCTTTCCCTCCAACCTTACCCTTTTTAAAATTCAAAATTTCAAAATTCAAATTTTAAATAAATTTCCCCCTCTTTTGGCCATAATTTGGCTTATAAATAATCCCCATCTTCTTCATTGTTAGGGGGGTTGGTTGAGAGAAAGAAGAAAAGGGGGAGAAAAGAAGAAAGAAATGGAGGGTTTTTGAGAGAGAAAGAGAGAAAGAGAGAAGGTTGGTTGAGAGAAAATTTAGATTTTTTTTTTTGGTTGGGAGAAAATTTGGGAGAAGAGGGAGAGAAGTTAGAAACTTGAGTTGATATTGAGAAATTAGCTACAACACCACTTAAAAGATAAAAAGGTTTTGAGGTAGAAAAATGGAATTGAAGCATACAAAATGATATAGGATATATTTAAGTTTCGATTTTTTTTGGAGGTGCTCTTTTCTTTGTTTTGTAGCCTTATTTTGGTGGAATCGTCCTCGTAGCCGGCTCGCACTGTCCAGCTCGCTGCCCCGAAGAAGGTGAAACCCTTTTTTTTTTCTTCTTTTTTTAGATTTTGTCATTCAACCTTGCTAATTTTTTGTTTTGTTTTCTTGTGTGACATCAATTCGAGTCCACTTTGGATTCCATTCTCGCATTCCTCACTGAGCCATGAAGGCTCAAGACATTCTCCTCGAGTCTTAGATTCCTCAAAACTGGCGTACATGTTGCGAAACCAGCAGCTTCAGTGCTGAAAAATCGAATTTGCAGAAAGCTGTATACCAGGTATATACACAGTGTATACACTGATATACGGGCCAAAAGACGTACAGGAGGCCACATTTGAAATCTGGGTTGATAGCAGTGAAAATACACTGCTGAAAGGGAACTTTCCAACTTCCGAAAGTTAAAAAACAGGCTGATATACAGCCTGTATACACTGATATACAGTAACGGTATACCTTAGATATGTGTAAAAAATTGAATTGAAGGTTAACGTACAGGGACGCCGATTCCAGTAAAAAAATTGGAAATAGGTAAAGGATACGGACATAGGGTACAGTCCGTATACATTGGTATACATCTTGTGGGTGATGATATACAATTGTTAAGTAAGTTTTAAAAATGATACAGGTTCAAATATGCAGAGAGATGCGGAAATACAGGGAAAAATAACGGAAAATATGTATCCAAATAGGTGCAGGGCTCAAGAGGTTCAAAATGGGTCAAATATATACTGTATACAATATGTATACATTTGTGTATACCCTTCATGATCTTTTTTCAGTAATGGGCCAGGGCCCTTCAGCAATTTTTTAACAGGCCCAAAAGGCCATTTGTTTCTGCAGGTTTTGAAGAGGGCCCAATTTAAATGATTTAGTTAGGACAGGTGGGTCAAAGCCCAATTGAAAGAATTTGGGCAATCAAGCCCAAGTTCAATTTTTTTTTATTATTTGTTTGAGTTAATTATTTTTTTGGTAGAATTTTAATAATCTCCTAAAGGGTAGCCTTTTTTCATTATTTTAAATTTTACTATTTTATTTACTTATTTTATTTTATTTACTTTTATCACCATTTAGTTTTCCTTAAATTAATTCCCTCTAAATATCTCCCTTTAGGAATAAATAAAAATGGAATAAAATATGTTAAAATGAACTTTCTCTTTACTTATGTATAAATTAAATTTTAAAAAGTCATTCAGTCAAATCACCGGTCAACCGCAAGTTAGCGGACATTTCGAGTGCCTAACACCTTCTCGGAATGTACATTGAACATCGAACCCTTTTCAATCGATTTTTATCTGTTTTTAAATCTTTTGAAATTTTTTCTTGATTTTATCAAAAATCAAGTGGCGACTCCGTGATTTGGAAAGTTGATTTTTCTTAAATAATAAGATTAATTGATTTTTCGAAACATAGTCATTTCTCCCATTTTTAAACATAATAATAATAGTATTTTTAAATAAAACAATTACGGATTAATATAATTGATTTAATTATTTAAATTCAGATAAATATGAATTTAATTAAATCCCGCTCCATAAAGCCCATATGATATTTCACTTAAATCTGATTGGCCGAAGGGAGTCCTGTTCCAATCACAACTCCTCTATTCTAAAACTATAAATAAGGGTCTTATAATTCAGAAAAAAAGAACCAAGAATTCTATACAAAAAGCTAGAGAAATCTCGTGGATCAAAGCTATAAATTTCTGTACAAGTTCAAGAATTCAAGGATTCAAGAATTCAAGTGTTCAAGTTCAAGAACGATCAAGATCAAGACCACAAGATTCAAGATCAAGCTCGAAACCCTTGAATTCATCTAGAAAGTCAAGATAAAGTGCAAGTTAAGATCAAAATCAAGTCCAAGTCCAAGTCAATGAAGAAGTCCAATATCAAGTTTAAGAACAATCAAGATCAAGACCACCGTATTCAAGATCAAGCTTGAAGCCTTTGAATTCAACTATAAAGTCAAGATCAAGATAAAGTTCTAGTCAAGATCAAAATCAAGTCCAAGTCTAAGTCCAACAAGAAGTCCAAGATCAAGTTCAAGAACAATCAAGATCAAGACCACCGGATTCAAGATCAAGCTCGAAGCCCTTGAATTCAACTAGAAAGTCAAGATCAAGTCAAGATCAAGATCAAGTCCAAGTCCAAGAAGAAGTCAAGATTAAGTTCAAGAACAATCAAGATCAACATCACCAGCGAATTCAAGATCAAGTTTCAAGTCCTTGTATTAACTAGAAAGTCAAGATCAAGATAAAGTTCAAGTTCAAGATCAAGTACAAGTTCAAGTTCAAGTTCAACTCCAAGATCAAGATAGAAATCTAGATCTAGATAAATCTCAAGTTCAACATCAAGCTTTAAATACCTTGAAATGATATTTGAAAAGGCGAATTCATAGGAATCATAGAGATTGTAAACTCACATTTGAAATAGTATCGATTGTTGCTATAATCTTCCATTCTTGATTATATTCTCGACGCGAATTTTATTGTCTACAAATTCTGGATTAATATATTTATTAATTTAATATAATTCAAACCATTTAATAAATTATATTTAAACATATGGAAAATAAACAAACCATACAAATAAAATATGAAGAAATATAATTTTAT
This sequence comes from Solanum corneliomulleri, assembly GCA_027704805.1. Taxonomy (NCBI): domain Eukaryota; kingdom Viridiplantae; phylum Streptophyta; class Magnoliopsida; order Solanales; family Solanaceae; genus Solanum; species Solanum corneliomulleri. The sequence goes on along the minus strand of JAKWIY010002919.1, from coordinate 18,838 downwards.
TGATTAAGATAGTGGGTACAATGCTATTGATCCCTTGATTCTACTCTTTTAGGATTTATCTATTGATTCGAGGGTCATTAGTGGCGTATTTCTCAAACTAGGATGATTTATATTTGACATCTCTTTATGAAAAAACCATCAATTTATGGAGTATTCGAGATCTTGATCTTTTTATGAAATTTCTGACATGCCTTTTAAGAGAATTTAGTACCCTTTATATAGGCATAAATTAAGATTTAGGATTGAATAGGATCCAAGAATCCTAATTTGATTTGGCACAATTTGTAGAGTCCCAACTCAAATTGAACAAAGTCCTATAAAATTTCAATGTCTATAAATGCCCCCTACTTCAAGGCTTGTCAGAGCGTAGACTTGATAAAACTCAAAGACGAGGCTTGAAGTACTCATTATTCCACCTTTTCAACTTTAGATTTTTAGATTTGATTTAAGAGAGAAGAGATGAGGGGCAAATTTGGTCCTACTGGGCGTGCAAGAATTTGTAGACAATAAAATTCACGTCGAGAAAACAATAATCAAGAACAGAAAATTATAGCAACAATCAATTTATTATTTAGAGTACGAGTATTACAATCTCTATGATTCCTCTGAATTTTCCTTTTCAATATAATTTCAAGGGTTAAAGGTTGATCTTGAACTTGGGATTTATCTAGATCTTGATCTCTATCTTGATCTTGGAGTTGAACTTGAACTTGGACTTGATCTTGAACTTGAACTTTATCTTGATCTTGACTTTCTAGTTGAACTAAAGGGCTTGGATCTTGATATTGAATTCGGTGTTCTTGATTTTGATCGTTCTTGAACTTGATCTTGACTTTTTCTTGGACTTGGAATTGATCTTGACTTTCTAGTTTAATTCAAGGGCTTGGAGCTTGATCTTGAATCCGATGGTCTTGATCTTGATCGTTCTTGAACTTGAACTTTATCTTGACTTTCTAGTTGAATTCAAGGGCTTGGAGCTTAATCTTGAATCCGGTGGTCTTAATCTTGATCGTTATTGAACTTAATCTTCGACTTGAACTTGGACTTGGACTTGATCTTGACTTGAACTTTATCTTGATATCGACTTTCTAGTTGAATACAAAGGCTTGAATCTTGATCTTGAATCCGGTGGTCTTGAACTTGATCTTGGACTTGAACTTTATCTTGATCTTGACTTTCTAGTTGAATTCAAGGGCTTGGAGCTTGATCTTAAATCCGGTGGTCTTGATCTTGATCGTTCTTGAACTTGATCTTGACTTCTTCAAATCTTGAACTTGAATACTTGAATTCTTGAATCCTTAAACTTGTAGAGAAATTTATGGCTTTTGATCTACGAACTTTCTCTAGCTTCTTGTTTAGAATTCTTGGTTCTCTTTTTCTGAATTATGAGACCCCTATTTATAGTTTTAGAATAGAGAAGTTGCGATTAGAACAAGGCTACCTTAGGCCAATCAGATTTAAGTGAAATATCATGTGATCTTTATGAAGCGGACTTTAATTAAATTCACATCTATCTGAATTTAAATAATTAAATTAATTATGTTAATCTATAATATTTATTTGGACTAATATATTCATTAATTTAATAGAATTCAATTTTATAAATTTATAGTTAATAAATCTTAAGTGGCTACACTGCTAATAATTTGGAAGCTCATTTCACCATTTTCTCCATATTTGTACTACTAAAAAATTATTAACGTATAACATACATACTAGTTTTTGGACACGTGCATTGCACGTGTGTTTAATACGATATATTATAAATTTATTATAACGATTAAAATTCAATGAAAACATATGTGTAATGGGTACTAAGATGCAAAAATCTCAAATAAATTTTATGATAATAATCTCTTTTTATAAAAAATTAATTAAGAAAGACTAATTTTTTCAAGTTTTTGTCAACATCTTCTCTCATATCGAATCAAAATTTTAAAGTCTTCTTCATCGAGTCAAACTAAAACATGAATCAAATAGAAAAATCACTTTATTTTGGTATATAATATATCATATACTTTAAATGGTGATGACTTCAGTACTTTAACTATAAAATTAAAAGGATAATTTTTTAGGTGAGTTTCATGAACCAAAATGAAAATGAATTTATATAGATAAAAATAGAGGAATATCAAAAGGTATCTCAAAGTTTTCAATTAAATATTTGAAGGTTTCAAAGGGCCAAAATAGATAAAAGAGAATAACTTTAGGAATACTAAATATATGCAATGAACCTCCATTAAAATTTGAAAGAGTAAACAATCCTCCTTTGAACAAATGATGTCTGCATTTACTCATTGTGATCGTTGATAAACACTTAATTAAACATTTAATTAACTAAATATTTATAATATTTTAATTTAGTGTAGGGGCAAACTGATATTTCAACTTTTTATGTTCCCACTTTTAGTAATATATGATTTCATAATAATAGTGTTGTTTTGCCACAAAATCAAGGAAAAATGCTTAAAATCACTAGCAAACAAAACAAATCAATTCAACTTTGGGGGAAGTAAAGTCCTCCTAAACGATATCTATATTTTTATTCCTATTATGAGTAAAATATCATGTCAAGCCTAATCAAAAGCTCTCAAGCAGTAAAGAGACGGCAGGTTCTAAATTCAGAATAGTAATTTTCGAATTCAGTCAAGAAGAAAGAAAGAGGCGGCAAAACTAACTAGAGAAAAAAAAAGGAAAGTAAAGAAATTAAAACTAAAAAAATATTGGACACTGTAAGCACATATCTTGTACAACTTAGGAGCCGATTATATTTTTATTATTTTTTACACCGGTTGCTGCTTCATGTACGCTTTCTTATTGGCATACGATTAAATGAACTATCAAGAAAAAATGGATACAATATAAGCAAACGGAACTGCTCGAAAATATCTAAAAGAAATTTAAAGAATCGCTACGCCATGTAACGAGAGATAACGCCAAAAGAAAGCATGCTTCGACCAATCTTAAAGACTAAACTACAAAATGGAGCCTAAACTTGTGACAAGCTAAGCAGGACAGAAAAATTCAGATTTCATACTGATTCAAACTACAAACATACATGCTTTTAACTAAGAAAGCGAGTAACTTGAATATGAAATACGATTTAACGAATTACTTCAAACACTAAAACAACAAAATGTTTGAGAAATGGATAAAATTAAACAATTGAAACAAACATAAAACTTCACCATGTGCTGCCAATCATTTACTTCTTAACAAAGAACAATATGGTAGGCAAAAGGCAGCAAGAATCACTTCTTCGCAAACCAAATGAACCAAATCGAATTATCTTTGACCTTTTACAAAAAGAAAGAAATGTTCGCTATCTCAAAAGATACAAACAGATGGATACCGTGACAAGTTGAATCTCACAAATATTCTCAACTCGCGACTCAATCTAAAGATATATAGAACCAAAAATCAGGACGCAACTGAAGATTTCTAAAGGGAAAAGGGAAATATGTTAGGAACTAATACATAAAATCATATGGCCCATTTTTTAAGCAAAATTGGTAATAAGTTGGTTAGAAATGAAACAAAATGAGAACTCATTATTTGACTAAAACGGACTAGAATTTTTAAAGACTTAACAAGAGTTAAATAAAGGACGTCAAACCTAAATCAAAAATGATCTAGAGCAATAAAGGACATAGCCTTCAACCAAAATCACGACTAACTCGACTATCACACACGAGCAAACGAATCGAGAATGACGCGAAACAAGAAATGCAGCAAATAACCCGCAATTCACATTCGACTAGAAATATAACAGAACAGCAAGTAAAGAATTGGGGGGAATATGTTTACCTTCTTAGGTGCAGTGACGAGACGACGAGCTTCCGAACACGATTCCACCACCGACCACGAAAGCTTAAAGAGTTCCGGTAAAAATCCACAACCACGAACAAGAGCAAAAAAAATGTGTATTGGGTGTATTTTCTCTAAAAACCTTTGTATACTTAAAATAGAGATTTGACCAACCGATATCTTTTAATCAAAGTTCATAAAAAAATACTCTCTCAACTTTTTCCGCCCCCAAAAAAAATCCTCCTATTTTGAAAGAGAAAAGAGTACTTATATGCAAACTTTTTTAGGGTTTTGATTTTTTTGTTTTGGGGGAAAGATGAAAATCCCAACGAATTCCAGGGCCCCAAATCGAAATTCAAAACTAAAAAAAAAATTCACCTTTTAGGATAGACACCCTTTTCTGCAAAATTGACCCCATTCCAAAAGGGGAAGGGGATGTGGACGGTATTGATAGAATCACTCGTCCTTGGTGCGACGTGGAGCGATCTCAAGCCGTCAAGGACGACTTTAGCGTGTTGCATGCTTTTGTACAGATTGAGAGAGATGGGAGGAAGAAAACAAAAGGGTGCAGGGTACTACCCTGCAACCCTTCTATTTTTCTCATGTATTCTGTCCTGTATCACCTTGAATTTCGTTGTTGTTAACGTTGTCTGTGTTACTAGGAAATTTCTGGGGATATTGTCTCTTTGAGGGTGACAATGCACTGGTCGGGTCAAAAGAAAGGGTGTGGGCTGAAAATTAAGGGAGTTGGAATTGAGTGGCCCCATAAAGTGGGCTGGATCCTGCAGCTAAGAGTTGCCATAAATATTTTGGGCTGGAGAAATGGGTTATTGGTAAAGGAGAAATGGGTTGGGCCTGATTTTGGGAGGAGAAGGAGATGGGCTGATCGAAAGTTGCTGTAAAAGGGAATAAAATGGGTTGCTGGAGGGTTAAGGTTAAAGCGGGTTGATGTAATTTAAAAGGGACGGATTAAAAGGTCCAAATTTTCCCTTCAAATGGTAGAAATAAATCATCAAAGTCTAACTAAATTTAGATTGTAATCGGATCAAATCTAGACGACAAATTCGACTAAAGTTAAATAACGTGAGCCGATGAAATAAACTAACGAGCTTCTTAATTTTGACAAAACAAAATGATTAATCTAATTATAAGCTAAATAATTTTAAAACATAGACTATTAGATAATCGAACTAATTAGTAAAATATTTAAACGAAGTAAAATCTTTTTGAGGCGATTCTTGAATAAACATAAATATAGTATTGTATACATAATTACGTAAAACACATATATTATCTAAGAATTATAAAAGTGATTAGACTAATGTGAAATAAATTTAGAAAGAATTTTAACCTTATAAAAACTAATTACTTCATAATCGTTTTTAATTACGAAACTCGCTAATTAATTCGAGGAGGGTCAAAAGTGGGTGTCAACATACACATAGACGTTCTTAGATTTAGAAAATGTTCTCTGACCCAAATTCATCGAGTTCTCTTGTTCAAAAGTTCAACAAGGATTGGGACCCTAGAGCAAGGCCTCAAGGAGGTTCCCTTAGTGGTCAACATTTCCCCCATTTAAAAAGTGTTGGAAGAACCATCTAGGAGAGTGTTTAATTTGTTAGGGTCCACATTTTAGTTGTGGTAAGTTGGGTCACAAATTGAGAGATTTCCCTTTGTAGGATGGCAAGGGTAAAGATGGTTGTGAGGCTTAGCCTAGTGCTTCTTCTAGTTCTAATGGTGCTCCTTGCCTGAACAGATTCTATGCTCTTCAAACTCAACAAGATCATGAGGGTCTTATGGATGTGGTGACTAGTATGTTATGAGCCTTTTTGTTTGATGTTTATGTATTGATTGATCCAGGTGCTACATTGTCTTTAATCCGTACTTATGTGCCTATAAAGTGTGATGTTGGTCCCAAAAAACTTTTAGAATCTTTTCAAGTCTCTACACTTGTTTACATCTCTATATCTTCATTATTTCTAGACAAGTACATAGAAATTTCTCACTTTCAGTTTCTCATAGATTCACTCTATTTGATCTTGTAAAAACTAGATAAGATAGACTTCGACATCATTCCTAAGATGGGTCGATTTCATTCTTGTTATGCTTTCATAGATTTTGGTACAAGATTGAACACATTTTAGGTTTTGAATGAATCTATCTTAGAATGAAAGGGTTGAACTTCAACGCCTATAGGTCGATTTATCTCTTTCCCACGGGCTAAAAAATGATCTCTTAGGGTTGTATCTACTATCATGTTGGGGTTAGGGATATGATTTTAAGACCTCTACCCTTGAGTCAGTTTTGATTGTTAATGAGTTTCAGGAAGTGTTTCCCAATAAGCTTCCTAGTGTTCCTCCCGAAAGGGAAATAAGCTTCTATATTGACTTTTTTCTAGATAAGGAAATTATATCTATTATTCCTTACCATGTGGATCCAACAAAACTTAAGGAGTTAAATGATTAGTTGAAGGATTTGTTGGATAAGAGTTCTATTAGACCGAGTATCTTACTATAGGGTGCTCCAATATTGTTTGTTAGAAAGAAGAATTATTCACTTCATATGTGCATTGACTATTGACAGAGTGAAGTAAGTGTCCTATTCTGAGGATAAATGATTTTTTTGATCAATTTAAAGGTGTTAGTCTATTCTTCGAGATTAATCCTTTCATTAATTAAGGGTAAGGGAAAGTGACATTTTGAAGATGACTTTTCAAACTCAATTTGGTCAATATGAGTTTCTGTGATGTCATTTGGTTTCACTAATTCTCAGTGGATTTCATGGACTTTATGAATAGCATGTTCAAGTAATATCTTGACATGTTCGTGATTGTATTCATTGATTATATTTTGATTTACTCATAAAGTGAGGATGAACATGTTGATTACCCATGGATCGTGTTGTGGATTTGCAAGGACAATCAATTGTATGCTAAGTTTAGAAAATGTGATTTTTGGTTGAGGTATGTTTCTTTACTTGACCATATTGTTTCTAGTGATTGTATCAAAGTTGATTCTAAGAAGATTGAGCCATTTAAAAACTAGCCTAGACCTCTTTCCCCTTCAGATATTCAAAGTTTTCTTGAGCTTAGCCGGTTATTATAGATGGTGTGTCCAAGGATTTTCTTGTATTGCTTCCCCTTTTGACTATGTTGACTAAGAAAAAGGTGAAATTCCAATGGTTGGAAGCTTGTGATAAGAGTTCCCAAGAATTGAAGAATAGACTTACTTCAACTCCAATTTTGACAATACTGGAAGGGTTTGATAGCTTTGTTTCTTATTATGATGCTTCGACCTTGTTTGTGTATTGATGCAAAATGGTAAGGTAATTTCTTATGCTTCGAAGCGATTGAAGGTGCATGTAAATAATTATCTGACTCCTGATTTGGATTCAGCAGCTGTGGTTTTTACTTTGAAGATTTGGAGACATTATCTTTATGGTGTTCATATGAATGTTTTAATCAATCATAAGAGTTTTCAATATCTGTTTAAGAAAACAATTTAGTCTTCCCTAAAGAAGGTGTTGAAATGTTGAAAGACTATGATGTAATGTTTTTTATCATCTGGGTAAGACAAATGTGGTTGTCGATTGTCGATGAATAGTGTTGATCAAATTGTAAATGGTAAAAAAGAGTTAGTTAATGATATTCTAGAATATATCATTTGAGTGCTCTCTTATTTTACTCTGAGAATGGTTTTGCCTTTCTTTATGACTTAGAATTGTCTCTTTGTTTCTAATGTGAAAGCTAAGCAAATCTTAATCCGACTAAGATTGAGCTGAAGAAAATGGTTTCCATAAATGTCATTGAGGCTTTCTTTCAAGGGGGAGATGATGTGATTCATTATAAAGTTGAATATGTGTTCCAAATGTTGATGAATTGAAACATCTGATTTTATGGAAGCTCACAGTTCTCGGTATTCTATTCACTTGGGAGCCACCAAGATGTACCGTAATTTGCATGCGGTCTATTGGTGTAATAAGATGAACATGAATACTGTGGATTTTGTGGCTAATTATCCTAATTGTCAACAAGTGAAAGTTGAGCATCAGAAGCTGAGAGGTTTGATTCACAATGTTAGCATTCCTATTTATAAGTGGGAAGATTAGAATATGGACTTTATTATGGGTTTACCTCGTACTCATTGACAGTTTGATTCAATTGGGTTGTTGTAGAATGAATGACTAAGTCGGCTCGTGTTTTTCCCATAAAGACCTTATATTCAATAGAAGACTATACTAGGTTTTGTATTTGGGAAATAGTGAAGTTGCACGGAGTGCCTCTATCCATTATCTTTGACAAGGTACTCAATTAACTTATTATCTTTGGAGGTCGTCTCAGAAAGGCCTTCGTACTCAAGGGAATGGTATTTAAATTTTTTTGTTTGATAATATTTTAAGCTATATCTATACTATCTTAAAAGCATTAACTCCCAAACTTGAAGGTTGGATTACTGTAATACCCCCAATTAAAAATACTCAATTTATTTTATTTATTAATTTTATTATATTGAAAGTATATATCTTTTCAAATTAAAGGATTGTGATTTTTCCAATGAGTTGTGACCTACCAAAGGGTTGTGACTCTTTTTTGACAGGTTGTGACTTTTTCAGTGAGTTTTGACTTTTCCGAAAGGTTGTGATTTTTTCGAATGGTTGTGCCTTTTTGGATGAGTTGTGCCTTTTTTCAATAAGCAATGACTTTTCAAAAGGTTGTGACTTTTCAGATAAGGCACAATTAACACCTAGTCATACTACTATTTTGTATCTATAAATAAAAGGGTGTCCAAACATTTTAAACTTCAATTTTTTAAAGTTCTCTGCTCTTGTTCGTCTTAAAAAATCTCGACTGTTATTTGCGAAAATTGATCAAATTTAAAATTCACGAAATTCGAGGTACCTCGTAAAAAAGAGTTGGTGAAAATATTGTAGCAAATTATTTATCAATTCACACTCATATTTTTGGTAGCATTTTTACGAGTTAACAGTGACGAAATTTGTGGGAGAGACAATAATAATAAATAGATATGAAAAAAGGCATATGATTTGGGTAATATATTTCTTCTTTGTTTTTTTTTATTCTTTTCCCTCAAAAGAAGGAGTTTCTTCCTAGTTTTTCTAAAACAATAGGTACCAATGTAGTCCATTGAATTATTAGTTTTGATGTTAAATTCACTATTTCAGAAATAGATTTTCATTTTTACTTATAATAGGATAACATGGCATGATTATAATTACTTCTAATCTCTCTCTCTCTCTCTCTCTCTCTCTCTCTCTCTCTCTCTCTCTTTATCTATCTATATATATATAAATATATATTGACAATAGATTTAAATCAAATAGAACACTAGAGTGAATATATCATGAACACATATTTTTGTGTTCCTTCATTGGCTATGTATATATTCTTTTAGGGATAATGCCCAAGTACCCCATCAACCTATGTCCGAAATCTCAGAGACACACTTATACTATACTAAGGTCTTATTACCCCCCTGAATTTATTTTATTAATAATATTTTACACCTTTTCGACCTATGTGGCACTATCTTGTGGGCCCAACGATGGTTGACTTTTTTTTCAAACTAGTCCACGTAGGCTAAAAAGGGGTAGAAAATAACTCATAAAGTAAGTTCAGGGGGGTAATAGGACCTTAGTATAGTATAAGTGTGTCTTTGGGATTTCGAGCATAGGTTGAGGGGGTACTTGTGCATTTTCCCATTCTTTTATATAATTTCTCTTTATATCATAAAATACATTCTTTACTAGCTATATAAAAATAGAAAATGAAATAGTGATTGATCATAAAATGATCTTTAATCAAATTAATGATTCTATAAATAATACTTTAAATTTTAAATATCTATTAATTTTAATAATTGAAAATATTTAAATATTTTATATCATGATAAAACTATATAATATACTAGATACTTTCATTAGACAACAACTATATGATATGTATGCGACGGAAAAAAGGAGAAGATTACAATTCCATAAAGATAATGTAACACTCCGGAAGTCCATGACCTAATCTAGAGATTCATATGATGAACAATACTTGTAACTATTTAAAGTATTTAGGAGGTGCTAGAGTCAAAATGTTATGAAACGACCATGATGTCCGGTGAATTGTGAAATGCACACTAGTGTGCCTTGGCATGTTTCATGGGGGTTCAAGAGTCAGAATTTAAAGAAAATTGGTAAAAATAAAATAAAATAAGGTATTAATATCAAATATATATGAGAGAGTGTTTAGAGTCTAAACTTCCGGTACGACTCCCCAAGGACCACCTTAAGGGTCCTTGAGGAGGACCCTTCAATTTGGACCCAAAAGCTGTCAATTGACAGTGTGCAATCACGAGCCAAGCAACGATCCATCGTTTGATTGATGCTTTATCGACGTCCTCTTAGGTTGAAACTTATTCAAATTGGCCAGGATTCTCCAAAATCAAGTCTCTATCCCCATCGACAACCAACAACACAGGGCCATCGAGGGACTATGGGGCGTAGGTTGAGCAGTCGTCGATTGGGGTCTGTTTTGCTGTCAAGTTTTTAAGTTAGGATTTAATTAGTTAGTTCATTAATTAATTAATTAAGGCTTAGGCGGTGGTTAATTAAATTTTTTTAGGGACTATATAACACTTAAACCTCTTCTTCCTCTCTTATTGCAAGATTCCTTTTACGAACAATTCAAAGCTTCAGTAGGACTTAAAGACTTAACCTTTTCTCCATACAACACTAAGTAATTCTAAGTTATGGAAGTTTTTCACTCTTGGGATCTCTTTCCCAAAAGGCTATTCAAATTGATTTCAAAAGATGTCAAAATATGGGTTTCTTTCCAATTTTGTGATTTGTCTTTCAATTGGATATGATGTTGATTTCCTTTGATTATAAATGATATAATATGATTATTTATGGGTTAATTATTGTAGTTATTATTCCTTGGCCTAGTTCTATGATAGAATCTATGAATCGAATCTTTTACCCTAACCCTAGCTATGAATTGGACTTGTAGATGATTAGGGTTGTTAGAATTGGTTATGTTATTGTTTAATTCACTATATTATGATGAATATCAGTGGAACATTAGATAATTGTGATTGATTGAGGGTGATATTCTTGATGAAGGCCATGGAGGTGATATGGAAAGACTTTGTGATCTTGAACTCTTTACTTCAATAATGATGGAATATATTTGGTGATGATGTTGTGCAATTGAAGTCATATATGGGAATATATTAAGGACATGATTATATGATGATTGTGATGAAATGTCTTTACTATATGCATTGTGAGATCATGTTAAGGGTATGTTGATACAAAGTTGAATATGAATCACTTATGAGCCTTACTCTATTATGATTATGATGTGTTGATCTCAACACTGAAGGATTGTAATGAAAGGACATTCTCATTCTATACCTAATGAGATAATGACATTATGTACAAGGTTTAGTCTCCTATGAGTTATACTAAGCTATTATTATTATCAAGAATGACTTAAAGACGTTCAAAAAGGGACTTTAGATTAGCACCGAGTGAACTTGACAATGAGAGGTCTTGACTCCCAATTGAAGGAGATTCACCAAACATACTCATGAGATGAGGATCCAATTCCTAATGGTCATGTAGGGGTCTAATACATATCTCCTAGTTCTTTAACTATGTTTCCTCCATAGAAATACTAACTAGTGGATCCACCTAGAATGCTATGTTCATGTTTTCTTCCTAACTTAGCAAGTAGACCACCTTATTTCGGTGTAGGCTTTCATGACACCGGATTTCATGTTTATATCACATTTTTATTGCCGGTTAAGCCGATTGTTCCCAAAATTAAAATGAAAGTAATGAAATGAGAACCAACTAGGGTGACTTAACGGGTTCTACTTAGTGTAGATAGGGGTGTGAGACTCTAATTAGACATGGAACAAGTTTACCTTGACGGAATTCCTAGGGGGTTGTTATTATGTATTTATGATATGTATGAATTTTATATGATGTACATGTTGATGATTCTATATGATGTTAGTTTCTTGATTAACATGTTATTGGTCTAAATTGATATATATGATGAAGCACCTTACTGATATAAAGATATATGAAATGTTGACATTGCTTATGACACTTTACTTGGTTTACTTGATTATGTGGGGTTATGGGACTTCACATAAGCATTGCACTTGTAGGCTTTGGAAGGGGTTGTGATTAAGGGTCTTATATGATGTGATGTTATGAACTCTTGTATATGAATTATGTTAATGACATTATGATGAAGTTGTTATGCTTCTATGATATTGATATGATGTCATTCATGTTGATATAACCTAATGAATATAATATCTATGTTGACTTGACCCTATTATGATATTGGTCTTGTGTTGATTATGGACTTGTCCTGAGTAATATTATGTCTAATGGCTTGTATATGTTCTTGATTGTGAATAAAGGCTTTTGAAAGTGACTTAGCATGGGTTTGAACTAAATGTATCTTTAAGCATGATTTAAATGTATTATGTGCACATGTTTCCATACTTAGTTCATATGGTAATACTAACCCATATTCTTTCCCTTTTCTTAAACAATGTAGGTGTCAATGTTGCTTGCAAGAAGACTTGGACTCTTTCCCAAGTTTTGGTAAGTTCTCTAGTTCGAGGATGGTGCCAAATGTTATACCTTAGTAGTGATGTTATTGTCTTAAAGACATTCATTTATTTCCTATAGTTGAAAACATTTGTTGTAAGCCCTATGTGGCAACTTTGAATTTGTATGAGGGCTATGCCCAAATTTTCAACTTTGTTTTAGATGGTTTAATGTGAGACGGTGTTCCTAGACTAAATCTTAATATTTTTGTTATGTTAACTAAATGAGAAGCCTATGTAAACTACATATGTAGTGTGTGAGAGGTTTTTGTATACCTCAATATATAAAAAGTTTTAATTTTCTGCATTTTAACCTATGATATGTTATGATGAATGCTAATAGGCTTGTCTAAGTCCTTTCCGAGGACGATGACGCCGCTTATGTCTAGGGGGTGCTCCCCAGTCGTGACAAACTTTGTATCAGAGCATGAGGTTCAAGTAATCTTATGATTGATGTATCACTGAACCACGTCTACGTAGATACTTGTTCATGGGTGTGAAGCGCGCCACACTTATGTATAAGAGGCTATGTGGCTCATAGGAATTCTCACTTATTGGTAATGTTGAAAGTCGTGCCTTGAGAGTAATAACTCTATGTGTCCCTTTTTCTTCTAATTATTTTCTTGTAGATATAGGAAATGACTATGAGGCTGGCAGCCACAAGGAGAGTGAAGGAAGATTTGGCTAATGCGGGAGTTCCTCCCCAAGAGAACCAAGCCCCTCCACAAGGCACTCAAGTTCCTCTACAATACCAAGCTCCGGTCATTCCTCCACCTATAACAGATAGAGAGATCAGGTTGTCCTTTATAAGCTTGGTCCAAGCTATGACTACCCAAGCTCAAGCGGTAGATACTCAGGTCAATCCATGACGGCTCAAGCAAATTGGGTGGTTGGACCCCGTGTTCAACAAAATGCTAGTACCATGTCTTTTCTCTTGAGGGACTTCACAAAGATGGACCCTCCTATGTTATTTGGGACTAATGGGTCTAAGGTGAATGAAGATCCCCAAGACGTTCTTGATGAGGCCTACAAGATACTCTATGCAGTGGCTGTGAGTTCAAATGAGAAGGATGATCTAGCCTCCTATCAACTCAAGGATGTGTCTTAAACTTGGTATACCCAATAGAGAGATAGTAGGGTTTTGAGAGAGGGTCCTATAACTTGGGATGTGTTTAGACAGGATTTTCTTTATAGGTTCTTTCCAAGGGAAAAAAGGGAGGCTAAGGTGGAAAAACTCATCAACCTTCATCAAGGAGGTATGAGTGTGCAAGAGTACTCCTTGAAGTTAAATAAATTGTCCAAGTATTCTCATTTATTGGTATATAATACTAGGGATGGGATGAGTCGCTTTGTGATGGGAGTGTCTGATGAACTAGTTGAAGAGTGTCGTTCTGCAATGCTACATGATAATATGGATATTTCTCGTTTGATGGTTCATACTCAACAAGTTGAGGAGACTAGACTCAAGATGAAGAATAGGGAGTTTAAGAGGGCCAAGTCTTATAAGGGAGGTACGTCCAAGGGTAGGCTTGAAATTCAAGACTAGCCTAGGTTCAAGAAGAGGTTCTACGACCAAGTTCCTTCCAATTTCCCTAAGTCTAAAAAATATGTTGTGCGTTACCCTATGTCCCAAAAGGTAAGAAGTGGAAACTCACCTAGGGAGAAACTTACTTGTGCCAAGTGTGGTAAGAAGCATAGGGGTGAATGCTTGATGGGAACGGGAAATTTCTATGGTTGTGGAAAATAAGGCCATAAGGTTAGGGATTGTCCTAATGTGGGAGTCAAGAGAAAGGGAGTGGTCAAGCTCAAGCAAGCGATTCCTAGTTCTGATGCTTCAAAGAGGAACCACTTTTATGCTCTCCCCTATATGGGGAGAAAAAAGAATCTCTCAATATGGTCACCGGTATGTTACAAGTCTTCTCTATTGATGTTTATGCTTTACTTGACCTCAGCGCTAATTTATCATTAGTAACTCCTCTAGTATCTAAAAAGTTTGATGTTCTACCCAATGTTTTGATTGAACCATTTTCGATTACAACCTCTGTAGGTGACTCCGTTGTGGCTAGATGAGTCTTTGGGAGTTGTCCTATATCTTTGCCTAATAGATTTACATGGGTGGATTCGGTAGAACTTGATATGGTTGATTTTAATGTCATTTTGGGAATGGATTGGTTGCATGTTTGTTTTGCTTCCATAGATTGTCGAACAAGAGTGGTTAAGTTCAACTTTCCTAATGAAGTTGTCTTAAAGTGGAAGGGGTTAACTCAATTCCTAGAGGTCGCATCATTACTTGTCTAAAAGCATATAAAATGATCTCCAAAGTATGTATTTTCCATATTGTGAGGGAGAAAGATCTTAAGTCCGACATTCCTCTTCTAAATCGGTCCCTGTAGTGAAGGATGATATATCGTGGTTTCATGGTATTATTAATACTTCTTCCTTAAGTTTAGTGTGTCCAAAAGCCTTTTTGTGCTAATTTTTATATAAGTTTCTCTTTATTTTGCAGGAAATCTGTCCAAAGATGAATACGGAGATTTTGAGCGAAGAAATGCAGAAGAGACCACCTACGGATGCTTATGACGGTCTGTCGTGCTTGTGACGGTCCGTAGGTGGAAGCGTAGTGCAGCTGCTGAAGGAAGATGGGGAAGTCTGACCAAGTGTGGGGTTACGAAGCTTGTGACGGTCCGTCGTGTCTGTGACGGTCCGTCCTGCAGGTTGTCGTGAAGTTCAGAGAAGTAATCCCAGTACCCATATTCCAAGAGTTGAAGTGTTTTGGAACGAAGACCCTCGACGGACCGTTGTGCCTATGACGGTCCGTCATACTTGACGTCGAGGGTAATGAAGAGATCAGCAGAAGAAAATTGCATAAGTATGGGACGACGGAGTCCATGACGGTCCGTCGTCACCACGACGATCCGTCGCGAGGTCCGTCGACCAAGCCGCATTTTGGCAGATTTCCAGCAAATAGAGTTCTTGTTTAATTAGGTTTTTATTTTCTATAAATTGTTCGAAAAACCTCGTTTTTTAGGTTAGACTCCGTATTGTTAGACATCATATTAGTAGACACTGTATGTTAGACTTTTGAGAATCATTAGACTTTTTGTGAGATTGTTGATTACTTTGAGATTCTTGCAAGTGATTATTGGTGATTAATCAAGCAAACTTTTGGATTTTACTCTTTCTCATTGAAGTAAGTACATGAATTCTTATTTAATATATTTGAATATTGTGATTATGACTATGAGTAACTAAACTCCATAACTAGGGTTGAGGGATCCATAGGCAAATAACGAGGTAAAACCTAACTAAAATAACAATTCTAGAATAGTGTCTTGCATGATTTAATAATTCTTTCGCTTAGAAGTCTTTTTAACGGATGGCTAACGTTAGAATTCGCCTTAATGCTACTTGCCGGACAAAGGAGGTAGATAATAGGAAAAGAATTATCAACATAGATTTAATGTATACTATCTAATAGGATAGTATTGATTGGTACGAGGTAATAACTTAGTCAAATATCGAATACGATGCTTAATACGAGGTAAAGATAAGGGTTAGGATAGCAACACACGTAGCCGGACCAAGGTGCGGAGTGAGATTTTCTAGATGCCGGACCAAGGATTTAGAAATACATAACTTATCACTTTGAATGCAAGATACTAGGAAATAATTGTTATAGTTAGAATTATCAAGTTATGAACCTGTGGGGAACACGTAAACCCTAGTTACTTTGATTAATTGATTAAAATCCAACATTCAAAGCTGTTACGTGTCTCTTTCAATATAGGTAGTTATTTTCATTCATTTAGAAATAGAAACCCCCCTTTTATTGTTTTTACTTTCCATAGAAGTAATTGACTGAACAATAGTAATAATGGATTGAAGTTAAGTCTAGACTTTTTTCCTCGTGGGAACGATCCCAACCTCACTAGTTGGGTTATTTACTTGACACGACCGCTTTACTTATTATTTAAGAAGTAAGTTTGAGCATACGAAATTTTGGCGCCGTTGCCGGGGATTATAGCTTTTAGATTAACTTGAACTTATTACTATAGTTTAGTCGATATTTTCTTGATTTTACGTTGTTTTTTTTGTTTTTGATTTTAATTTCAGAACTATCCTCCTTGTATGCCAAATACACAGAGAGGAATAGAACCCTTATTTTCCTACGATCACGAATTAGAGCGTACACTGCGCAATGAATCGAAACTTGGGAATAAATGATGATGATCTGAATCAGAACATCCCAGCTCCGTTTGATGTTCATGGTCAGATTTTACCCGATGCTCCGGGTGAAAAACCAACAGAGGGGACAAAATCCGTTTCACGGCCCAAGCATACTAACACGACGCTATGATAACATAGCAGACTCGGATGGGCCACTTGTCTTGCCCTCATCTACCCACAGGCCACACCTTTGTGGTAACTAGTAGCCTGATGCAAATGCTCACTGCCAGAGGTTTGTTTTCAGGGCTACCTTCTGAGGATCCACACGCCCATAAAGCTAAGGTAAGGGCGGTGTGTAAAAGTTGTGTAGGGAGGCCTGATTTGGATTTAGATGTAATAGGTCTCAGAGTGTTTCCTCTCTCACTAACGGGAGAGGCTGCTATGTGGTTCACTGAGCTCCCATATAACTCAATCATCACTTGGAACCAACTAAGGGATGTCTTCTTATCATACTACTATCCGGTCTCCAAGAAACTAAACCACAAAGACACAGTGAATAACTTTGTGGCACTACCAGAAGAGTCAGTTAGTATTACTTGGGTTAGATTCACCTCGTTCTTGAGAAGTGTCCCAAATCACCGTATAGATGATGAGTCACTGAAGGAATACTTCTATCGGGGACATGATGACAACAATAAAGAGGTGTTGGACACTATAGCAGGTGAATCTTATGGGGAGTATCCTTACGCTGAGATCGCTGAAAAATTAGAGAAAATCTCCCGGAATAACAAATCTTGGAGTACTAGAAAGTCTGATACAGGGAGAAACACCTTCGCAGTGCATTCCACTCACAACCCAGCCACAGATGAGATTCGTGAAGAAATGGCTTAGATGAGAACCGAGCTTGGGTTGGTACTAAAACATGTCACTGGGGGTGTAGAAAAGATAAATGCAGTCAACTACTTGGCTAAACCACCACCTCCTAATGATGAATGCTATTATGCGGAGGACACTTATGCAGTAATGAGTAGACGGGGGTTTCTGAACAATGCCCAAGGCTCAAATCAGGATAATTGGCGCCAAGGTCAAGGGAACCAAGTCGGAACTATGGTAACTACACCGTGAGGGTCATTATGTCCGATATGGTAACTACAACCGCACCGCAACAAACAACTTCAACTGGGTAACTACGGTAATAGAAATGATAGGAATGGGCCTATTCCCTCCCCAAAATTGTGAAGTTAATCCTAGGGATGGTGGAGATAGTATGGCACGAGTTGAGGATATGTTGCACAAAATGATGAGGAGGTTAGATGCTAGTGATGATCACATTAAAGAGTTAAGGGGTGATTTAGCTAGTATTGGGCAGAAAGTTGATACACATGCAAGTTTCGATTAAACAGATCAAATTGCAAATGGCCCAATTATCTACGACACTGAACACACGGCAACCGAGCACTCTTCCTAGCAACACTGTCCAAAATCCAAAAAATGATGCGAAAACACTATATGGAAATCACCACTCGGGGTGGGAAGCAAACCATTGACCCACCTATGCCATCTAATGAGGAAAATGTGAGAAAGGATGGTGATAAGGTGGTAAAGGGTAGTGTTGAGGAAGAAGAGAGCAATGGAAAAAGATGCAGAAGTCCTATGAAGGTATTCCCATGCCTAGACCACCACCACCCTTCCCTCAGAGATTAATGAAAAAGACCGAGGATGGTAATATTGGCGTTTTATACAATGCTGAAGCAGCTCTCTATCAATGTCCCTTTGGTAGAAGCTCTAGAACAAATGCCCGGTTATGCCAAGTTTATGAAAGATCTGCTCAAAAAGAAAAGATTGGTCACTTTTGAGGATGATGATAGACTGCAGCATTGTAGTGCTATTGCTACAAGATCCCTCGTACAAAAGAAAGAAGATTCGGGTGCGTTCACTATTCCTTGTACACTTGGGTAATTACATTTTGCGAAAGCATTATGTGATCTAAGGGCAAGCATAAATCTCATGCCCCTCTCGATTTACAAGATGTTGGGTTTGGGGGATCCAAAACCCACTGTAATGTGGCTACTGATGGCTGATCGGACAGTGAAATGTCCTATAGGTATACTCCATGATGTGCTAGTAAAAGTGGAGTCATTCATCTTTCCGGCTGATTTTGTTATTCTTGATTGTGAAGTCGATTTTGAAGAACCTATATATTCTTGGGAGGCCATTCCTTGCTA